>CAUYQG010299849.1:0-16205 GCA_963574415.1 Tarsius wallacei
TCGACCTGCTGGGCTCCGGCGATCCTTCCATCTCCGCCTTCCAAGTGGCTGGAACTACAGGCGCGCGCTACCACGCCCGGCTAATTTTTTGATTTATTGTAGAGATGAGGTTTCACCAAGTTGCCCAGGCGGGTCTCGAACTCGCAGGCTCAGGCAATCCACTCACCTCAGCCTCCCAAAGGCGCGGGATTACAGGCTGAGCCACCGAGCCCGGCTCAAAAATATTATCTTATGCTTGGAGATGTAGGAACGGGGGGCGTTGTGCTCAAAAAGGAGGTAGAAGAACAAAAGTAGGTAGGAAAAATATCAGAAGCTCGACATTATTATAAAAAATCAACTTACCCGTAAATGTATAGCAATAATTAATTTGCATTCTTAATGTGTTAGCATTAAGGCACAATGACGGCTTGGCTAAGTGGTTGATTGATTAGAAAAGTCACCTATGTTTATATAGGAATAGAAAACTCTATAAGATATATATCCATCTATTACCGGAGTTTTTTTTTTTTTTTTTTTGAGGGGCAGGTTTTAGGGGCTTTCCACTTTTTGTGTTATTAGCTTTTAATTTTATTTTTAAAAACTCATAATGAGCATGCATCATTTCCTTTCCTCAGAAAATAAAAAATGTGAAGAACAGATTGGAAAGATGAGATTTCACTTTTTATCCGTGGCGCTTACCTAGGGTCAGGTTGCTGCCAAATCTCTTGTTGAGTATCTCAACACACACACTTATGTCTCCCTCCCTCCCTGTCAATCACTCCTGGCATTCTTATGTTGCTTGGATAACTTGTAGCATACCCAGGCAGAGCTCAACTTTGTCATGACAACATTCTGGAAGGACTATTCTGGAAAAAGCTTTACCCACACTGGACCCCAGAGTGTCATTTTACTTGCAGCTATCACTTGAGGCTTCAGGCGGCTACTTGGACTTTGTAGCCATCTTCTGGCCATTTCTAATGGGTAAGCTCACGTGAGACCTTGCCAGGGAAGATGAAAACTATAGAGGAAACCAAAGGACCAAGCAGTCCTCCTCTCTGCTAAGGTAGGGACATCAAAACAAAATCTGGGGAGGGACCAAATTTATCTTTTTTTTGACTTAGCCCTCTTTTTACTCCCATGAGAAGGAGAGTGTTGGATGTGCTTTCCTGAAGTTTAGGAACATTTCTGAAAGATTGGGAAGGAGCACCGTCTTTGGATCAGGAGATTTCTGAAAGCAGGATGCATGCTGTGGCACTGCAGACCAACAGGGAAGGCGCTGGGGGCCTTGCCCGTCCCTGTTCTCCATGCCTAAAAAGAGTTTAAATTGGCAAGTTTACTTAAACCTTTCTGTGCCTATTTCCTTATATGGAAAATAATGTAATTGTTATGACTAAATGCATTCATACTTGCATGCACATAGCGTTTAATAAATATTAGCTATCACTTTTATTTTTTGAGTTGGAGTCTCACTCTGTCACCCAGGCTGGAATGCAGTAGCATGCTCACAGACACCATAGCCTCGACCTGCTGAGTTCAGGTGATTATTCCACTTCAGCCTTCCAAGAAGTTGGAACTACAGGTGTGCACCACCATACCTGGCTAATTTTTAAAATTTATTTATTGTAGAGATGAAGTCTTGCCATGTTGCCCAGGCTGGTCTCGAACCTGTAGGCTCAGGCAATCCTCTTGCCTCTGCCTCCCAAAGTGCTGGGATTACAGGCGTGAGCAACTGCACCTGGCATAGCTATCACTTTTATTATGTGTGGTAGGAAGTCAGACAGGCCTGTTGTAGGAGAACTAGACCATGGGAGAGGAAGCACTGGGGGCAGAAATAACTCCTTTTCAGTGGCAAAGACACTCTTGGCATTGTCACGACCTATCTTCTAACTCCATGGTATGAAACAAGTGGGCCCCAGGCTCTGAACTCTGTGACTTGGACGATGCTCACTTCGTGCAGGACAAGTTGACTGTGACATTTAGGCACACCTCATGAGAGACTGGGGTGCCATGAGTGTTCATATCTTTATCTTGTTGGCTGGTTTGGTGATAAACCAGAGCAAAAGCAACCTTAAATAAGGCCCTGCCCATATTCTTGCCAAAGTTTAAACCAGGGTAGTCAGTGTGGTTAGGCCTAGCTTCATTAACTCTATTGGCAGGAGCAAATGATTGGCATCATTAACTCTATTGGCAAGAACAACCTCAGGTTTAAGAGAGAGATGGGGAAGGAGGGAAATAAAGGCAAGAGCCCTGTCTTCTGGCATGGCCTGACTGGAGCCTTGGTGGCTCTGAGCTGCCAGCCCTTCCAGGACCCTCAGTGGGGACCCTCTGTGGGGCATTAGGGCATGCAGTGGTGGGCAGTGCTCAGATGGAAGGGCTGGCTGGGTATTCAGCACGTTGCCCCTTCAGCTAGGACTGGAAATAGGCGTGAGTGGTCTTGGAAGAGGTTCTAGAGGTTAATGTGGGGGGTATCTGACCTCTAGTTAGTGGAGACAGAGCCCTGGCACTTGGACTGGACTTGCAGTTGTGGGCACAATTCCAGCTCTTCTTGTCGGCCAGTGTGCAGGGGCATCCCTGCTGTGGCGAAGGGGAGGGAAGTGGGTTTCAGGAGAGGGCTGTTCCTGCTCCCTGGTCTGTCCACGGGGCTTTGGTTCTCATGGGATTTGCTACTTCGCCCCCACTCAGCTGCTGGCGATCACTGGTGAGGAAAGGGGCACCCCTGCCTCAAGCTCCTCTAATTGCATAATCTAAGGCACCCAAGGGGAGTCCAGACCTGCAGGCGCTGTCCGGGCCTCCATTGTGGGTTTGTTGCTGTCACCTCTGGGAGCTGCTCATGGTCCAGCTGTCCATCCTAGTTAGTCATAAACAGCCTGGGAATTGGAAAGGGCTCTCCCAGGTGTAGCAGACATAACATCTTAGGACAATAAGTATAGAAGAGAAACTTAAGCCAGATGGAAGTAGGGAAAGGTGTAATTGCTGTGTCAGGGGTTGGCTAGCCTGGTTTGGGCACTAAGATTATAATTGGGTCTATGAGAAATAAGGTTGCACCAGCAGCCACTGCCTGGGCATTCCTGGAGGTAGGGTGGTAGGTAGTACCTCACCCCAGGGCCCTGCACAAAGTTATGGGTGGGGCTGCGATTCAGTGCAGCTCTGGCTCACTGTGGGGATATCCTCGTGCCGGCGCTCTCTCTTGTTCTATGTGAGGATATGGGGGTGTTGGGCATGCCCTGGCCCAGGTTCATACTGCAGGCTCAAGAATTAAGCATCCAGAGGTGCTGGATGGTGGCTACAGGCCTGCCTGCTGAAGGGGCACATGCATTAACTCGGCGGACAGTGGGCAGTGGCCATGCTGTGTCCTGGAGGGCTGCAGATCTCAGGAATCAACTTCAGGGAGGGAAGGCTGATGTGGTGGGAGCATGAGTGACCCTAGTTGTCCAGAGAAAGAAGGGCCACTCACAAAGCGGCCTCTGAGGGTAAATGGCTGAAGTCCCACCCTGTCGTGGGCAGACAGCCTACATAACCAATTTGGGAAGAGAACATCAAAGCATACTGGACAATTGGTAAGCACTTTTGCAACAGTGCTCCCCCAAATGCAGAGGTGGATTTTAGGGGACTGGAGACTGCACTGCCACCTCACTGTGAGGTTGCAGGTGGGACCTTGTTCTTAGAGAAGAATGCACTCTGGGCATCCTCCCTGTGTCCCTCTTCCTTGGGGTGGCTTGACATTTTCTCTTGGGCTTACCTCTGGGGAGGTGGGGCTGACTTCATCAGGAGGAAGGGATATGGTTACAGAATGTGGGACATGCTCTTTGAGTGGCAGAGGGTATAATGTCCCCTGGTTGGTCTTGCTGCTTCTCTTTGGAGGAATGATAGAAGCAGAGGAAGCCCAGGGGCCTGAGAAGGTAAAGGAGAGTTGGGGCTGTATGGTTCCAGCCAATGCACTGCTAACTGGGGCGGCAGCTGCTGTTTGAGAAGGTCCTCTAGACAATGTGAACTGTGTGTGCTCTGAATGTTTGTGTCCTCCCCCCCCAGATTCATATATTAAATTCAAACCCCCAAAGTGATAGTGCTAGGAGGTGGAGCATTTGGAAATTGATTAGGTCATGAGGGTAGATCCCTCATGATGGGATTGTAAGAGACCTCAGAGAGCTAGCTAGTCTCTTCCACCATGTGAGGTCATAACTAGAAGGCATCATCTATGAAGCAGAAAGCAGGCCTCCACCAGACACCAAATCTGCCAGAACTTTGTTCTTGGACTTCCCCGCCTCCACAATTGTGGGAAATAAATTTCTGTTGTTCATAAGCCACCCAGTCTAAGGTTCTTTGTAATACCAGCCTGGACCGGGTTCAGTGGCTCAGGCTGTAATCCCAGCACTTTGGGAAGCTGAGGCAAGTGGATTGCCTGAGCCCACGGGCTTGAGACCAGCCTGGGCAACTTGGTGAGACTTTGTCTCTACAATAAATTAAAAATTAGCTGGGCATGGTAGCATGCACCTATGGTTCCAGCTACTTGGAAGGTTTAGGCGGAAGGATCACCTGAGCCCATCAGTTCAACACTGGGGTGGCTGTGAGCGTGCCACTGCACTCCAGCCTGGGCGATGGAGTGAGACTCCAATTCAAAAAAAAAAAAGCCAGGCTCGATGGCTTAGCCTGTAATCCCTCGCTTGGGGAGGCTGAGGTGAGTGAATTGCCTGAGCCCGTGGGTTCGAGGCCCGCCTGGGCAACTTGGTGAGACCTCATCCCTACAATAAATCAAAAAATTAGCCGGGCATGGTAGTACACACCTGTAGTTCCAGCTACTTGGAAGGCTGAGGCGGAAGGGTTGCCAGAGCCCAGCAGGTCGAGGCTGCGGTGGCCGGGAATGGCTACTGCACTCCAGTCTGGGCGACAGGGTGAGACTCCAACTCAAAAAAAAAAAAAAAAATAGCAGCCTGAGCAGACCAATTTAGTTTTTCAGAATTACCATAACAATGTACCACAAGCTAGGTGGCTTAAAACAACAGAAGTTTATTCTCTCACAGTTTCAGAAGCTAGGAGCCCAAAATCAAGGTGTCAACAGGGCCATGTTCCCTTTGAAGACTCTACAGGAGAACGCTTCCAGCTTTAGGTGACCCCAAGTGTTCGTTGGCTTGTGGCCGCATCACTCCAATCTCTGTCTTCACATACCCTGTGTTTCTCTCTACGTGATTTTTCCTCTTATAAGGACATCAGTCACCGGGTTTAGGGATAACACTAAATCCATTATGATTTCATCTCAAGGGCCTTAACTAATTACATCTGCAAAGACCCTGCTTCCAAATAAGTTCACATTGTGAGTTTTGGGATGGACATGCATTTTTAGGAGGACAGTACTTAACCCACTACACACCGAGTGGTAGAGAGAGAGATCGAGGATCATGAAGTGGTGTTCTCAAGGTAGGGCTGTTGTGATGGGGGTGTAACTCTAGTGATTTCCACCAGCGATTTCTTCAGATGACGGATAATGTTGGGATGGAAGGGCTGGGCTCATCCAAGTGCTGGAGCCCGGGGTTCCTGGAAAATACTGCTAATCCCATGACATCATCATCTTAGCAGGGCAGCAACCTCTGTGAGTGGCTGAAGGTCCCAAGAACACACTTTTGAAAGTGGGTTCTATTGAGAAAAACCTGACTAGGAAAACATGAAGAACTGTCTTGCAGATAAGGACAAGTAACTGCAATCTCATAAATGGAGTTAACATACTCCCATAGGCTCAGGATGGAAATACTTGCTGGTGGATTTGTATAATTTACCTGTTCTGAGCAGTGGGTCATAGTATAACTAGTTTCATATGCTAATTTGTTTTTAAGTTATTGCTATTATGTTGTGTGTAATGCTGTGCTGTATCCTAGTACAATTGTTTGTGACAATGGGAACAGTTAGACAAGGTGGAACATAAGAGTTGACCATCTGTATCCCCATAATGAGGTGGGTTGTGCTGGGCCATGGCCAGCCTTACTGTAGGCTCAGGGACCCCTAGGCCACGGTATATGGAACAGCTAATGATGGTTATAGTTTCCTTATATGGTAGTGTTTAGACCCTTGTCTGATGATATGGCCATCTGACCTCGTAGCATAAAATGATGAATTCAGGTAGTGAATTCTGGGCTCCAGGACTCTCTAACCTGGTGGGTTGCTCACTCCACCAAGGCTAATTCTGAATCTACCTCTTTGAGCATATAGGAAACCCACTGCACATCTAATTTTATCTCAGGAATATTTTTTGCACTGTTTGCTATCTTAGTAGTATATCAAAGCAAAAGCAACCTTGAACTGAAATCACATCTTTAATTCTAGTCAATTCGAATACCCTGGCATGACTCTGTGGCTTAGCCTAACTCCTCAAACCACCCCCAAATAAATCTCCATGGCTAGAGAGATGCAATATGAAATAGTCTACTTGACTTAAGCCGACCAGTCACAAAACTTGAATAGGGTGGGGTGGGTGGAGTTAGTCTCATTCAACCAAACAGTGAGTGGTGGATGGAAGACTTCCTAAAGACTTTTGGAATTTTGCACCTTAAGGGAAGGGGAATAATTTGGGGGGAAGAAATAGCAGATGTCTAATCTAGGCACTGATATTTTCTAGATTGTATGTACTCTCCAGTCGGCTGAAAGAGGTACTTGCAGACTTCAGCATTTTTACTTCTTTATGAACTTTTTTCTTCATAGTGGGAGGTATAATTTTTGCCTTGTTTTGTTTTTCCCACAAATGGAAGCAACTCTGGATAGCTCTGCTTCACAGGTGTAGATTTTGTACTGGAATTATTCAATTAGACAACTATCCATTAAGCACCTTATTAACAGAGCCTTCCCTGTTACAGGCACTGAGAATACAAAGATGGATAAGTCTATATCTGCTGAGTAGCACTAGCTGCTGTAACCAAGAGACCTCCAAACAGAGAAGCTGAATAATATATCAGAGGTTTGTAATCATTCTAAGGGAAACTCTTTAGGTTAGAGGCCGGCTCTGCTCCATGTGGTCATTCAGGGATTTTGACCGACAGTGGCTCTGCAATTTTCAAAATGCTGATTTCAAAACCACCCTAGTCCTTGGTACTCCAGTCAGCAGGAAGGGGAGAAAAAAATGTTGGGGGTGACACATGCAAGGTTTCAGGAACCCAACCTGGAGGTGGTACTCATTGCTTCTGCTCTCATTTCTTTCTTCCAGAAAGTTCTTGTGTGTCCTTTCAGGATATGCTTGATTTAACGGGGGAAGACCAGCCTGTGAGCAATAGGAAGAGGAGAAAATGGTTTTAAGCAAAAGTTTTTCTATCTCACATTCTTCACTT
This sequence comes from Tarsius wallacei, assembly GCA_963574415.1. NCBI lineage: Eukaryota > Metazoa > Chordata > Mammalia > Primates > Tarsiidae > Tarsius > Tarsius wallacei. Next base: position 7,287 of record CAUYQG010299849.1, read on the forward strand.
TACACTTTCAAATGGTCCCAACCCTAAGTTCTGCTCAAAAGAAAAGAACTCCAAGATGGAAACACAGTACCTCCTATTATATAGAACAAAGCCAAATATTAAAAGGTTATTTCCCTCTATCTGTTTCTTGTAAGGTATTTCTTCTTATTAGTGATGTTAAGTTTTATTTACCTTTGTGCGGTCTTTGGTCATTCTTTTTTTTTCCTAGTTGCCCTGATTATTCTTAGTTTCTATGACATTGGAAAAAGACAAACATCTAAAAGTTTATTGAAGAATTATAATGTTCTAGGTTTTCTTACTTAATTTTTGCAACCAACTTGTAAAGTGATATTATTTTTAGTTTACAGATGAGAACACTGAGACTCAGAGAATTTAGGGGCTTTTATTAAGATTTGCATCAATCACAGTGTATCAGGGCAATATAAAAATCACACATGCAAGCACACCTATGGTGCAGTTTATTTATAGAAAGAGGCAGGATTTGGAAATAATGGAAAGACATGAATTTGAACTGGAATCTGACTGGATATAGAGAGTGCCACAGGACGGAGCTGGGTATTAGTTAGGGCCATGCTAGTTGCTATAACAAGCAAACCTCCGCGTTTCAAAGCTTCACACATAGACATTTGTGGCTCACTCATGTGACAGCCCAATGGGGTGTTCCTGGGTGGTGGGTGACTTTTGTTCCCAGGATTCTTTTGTTTTGTGGACCTTGAAGCATCCAGTTGACATTTTTCAGACTCTCAAATATTAGCCTTCTGGTTTCCTTTATCCTTTCCCCCCAAGTAAAACTGTGATTCCTGACAATGTCTGCTGTTTTGCAGTCCTTGCCTCTCACTGCCCACTTTGACAGCGCACGTCTGTGGGTGTGTTGACAGATGCCTGGCTCAAACAGGCTCCCGTGGAGCACGGGTGCGTCTTGGCAGTTCCGAGTTTCTGCTCCGGCTATTAACAGTTCCTTAAATGGATTCACCAAGACTTGGCTCTCAAGCCACCCCTGGCCTTCTCAAGTTTGTCTGCCAGAGCTGATGTTTCCAGTGTTTCCTAAAGCTCTCTGAGTCTTATTTCACATTTAGCTGCTGATCATTAAAATCCTAGACAAGTTAGGGAAAAAAATAAAACAAAACAAAACAAAAACAGTCTATCTGGTCCTAGGATCAAGACTTTGAAAGGAAATTTCTACAGTTTATTGTTATCAGTGTTTTCTTAGTGAGTCCCTTTGGAGCCCAAGATGAGAGATTCCACATTTAAAAGCCACAGCCTGCACGGCGGCTCTCGTCTGTAATCCCAGCACTTTGGGAGACAGAGGCAGGAGGACTGCATGAGTCCAGGAGCTCGAGACCAAACTGGGCAACATAGTGAGACCTCATCTCTACAAAAAATAAAAGGTGAGCCAGGCTTGGTGATGCATGCCTTCAGTCCCAGCTTCTTCGGAGGCTGAGGTGGAAGGATCGCTTGGGCCCAGGAAGGTGAGGCTGTGGTGAGCTGTGATTGTACCACTGCACTCTAGACTAGGTGACAGAGTGAGACCTCGACTTAAAAAAAAAAAAAAAAGCCATGAAGGAGGAGTGAACAAGAGGATGAGAGGCTAAAGATAACTCCATCATGGTAGTAAGTGAGTTTCAGTGAATTAGCTGCATCCCAGGGTTGGATCATTGTCATACTTTTCTCCAAGTACCTCCTTCCAAGCCTACATTCTCAGTCATTTGCTTCCAAGAAATAAAGCATTTCTCCTGGCCATTCATGACACTTGCCTAATGAATGAGCAGGCTTCTGCTAAGCTTTCTGTAGCCCTAAGGGGACCCTGGGACAATATTGGCCCTTGCAGATTTAACTCTCTCTCTCAAAATAGAGACAGGCTCTCCCTATGTTACCCAGGCTGGTCTCCAACTCCTGGCCTCAAGTGATCTTCCCACCTCAGTCTCTCAAAGTGCTGCAATTACAGGCATGAGTCACCGTGCTCAGTCCTAACTCACTATCTCTATTGGCCGCATTAGATGCAGAAGTCAGAGGTCCAGGGCCACATTTTTCTTAAAATTGAAGATTGGGGGCGACCCTCTTTCAGGCCCCTTCCTGCTTGGGAGCTTTTCTGTTTTCTTAATAAACTCCTGCTTTCCATAAAAAATGAGAATTGAAATATGGGCCTGAGCTCAGGGGTTTTTACTCCACCTGGCTGAGTCTTTGAGTGTACTCCCCGACTAATGAGAAGCCGACTGCTTCCTATCTGGGGCAAGCTTGGCCAGGTTTGCCTCGTGGGGGGACTTTGGGGTTGAGTAGGTCTAATGGGAACACTCATCTCTCTGGGGATTCCAAGAGTTGAACCATTGGGTGGCTGAGGAGATATGAACAAAAGACATTTGATTACGTGAATGTGTGTGGGAACCAATGCCTAGCCCCTCATCTTAGCTTTGTTTCTAGTTGCTCTATAAAAGTACATTTAAACCATGGTAATTATTGAATTTCCTTGATTCTAAGATATTACACTGATTGTAAAGCATATTATTAATTTAATAACAGTATTTTTTTTTTGGCAGAGAGGAGAAAGAAAATACTACCATTCAAAATATGCAACTTGACTGCAAAATACATTCTGAAGTTTAGAAAGGATAAAATGTTGTGAAATGGTAAAATGTTTTAGCTCAAGGAAATATGTTAGAAAAGATTTTCTGCTCTAGACTACAGTAAGCTCAGCTCCTTGGGTAGCTGGAGAGATGCCTTCCTTTTCTTTTTTGCGGGTTAGTTATTCCTTCTCTGGCAGTGGTTTTGGGTCTGCAATTAGAGTAGCAGGCAGAAGCTGGTGGCTCTAGCACCAAGACTCCTGCAGGGCAATTTGTGGCTGTAATTTCTTGCTGTTGCCTGTTCTGCCGCCTGTCTTGCAAGTTCTGAAACCCGCTGGTAAGCTAGAGGACCCCTAGGGAGTGAATTTGCAGGAAGATGAATTCCCCTGTCCCTGCCAACGTTTGAATGCGACTGTGGAAACTGAATAGAATATAGATCACCCCCAAACTGAATTCTGTGTACCTGCACTGCTAAGTAGAAAATTGCATATCAAATAACGGTTTCTAGACTTGGCTCTGTCTAGACACAAAACTTGCTTAGTTTTTAACATTCTTTGTCATCCAGGCAGATAAAACCCTTTTGCCCTCATTGTCTCAGGTATTTTATTTTGGGGGAAGTTTTCACTGCCAATGGCCAACTCCTATCTTTATCCTCTCCCCAGTGTTCACAAAGATGATGTTATGGCAGCCAGATGCTCTGCTGTAGCAGTCAGCACCCTGAATTGGAATTGCTGGGACACAGGCATGGGTTCTCATTATTTTTTATTTTTTATTTTTTTTAAGTGAGAAAGTAGGATTTATTGAGAAGACAGAAAAGCTCCCACAATGGGAGGGGACCTAAAGGGATTATCCGGTTCTCATTGTTGTAATAAGTGTTTCATAATAGTACAAGCACACAGTAGGTTCTCATAAATGTATGCTAAATGCATGAATACAGGGAGAACTGGCTGGCATAAGAATTTCTAAAGCATCATTCTATGTGGCTTTCACAAGGCCACCTATTGCTCTTCCCCTTATGGAGCATGGGGCTAATATGTTAACTAGCATCTGATTGGTGTTTTGAGTATTGTTTTCTTTGTGACACCATTTCTCATTGGGCCCTTTGTCCTGGTTCCTCTAAACACTAGCGAGGGCTTGTGGCCAGGAGGAACCTGGGGAGAAACTGAGTGTGGCATTGCAGCAGTGGTGGTTCTGTTCAGCCTTCAGACACCTGAAACAATTCAGAAAAGCAGAAAGAGAGATGCCAATCATGAAGTGAAAATACACGGACATTAGCATTCGATCCAAGATCAGAGCTAGGAACGAGTGGCTTACAGTATTATTTGGGGGTATTATTTGGGGGTTACCAGGAAGCCCAAAGAGGTTCCTTCAGAGGTCTAACAGCACTTCAGTTTTCACCATTAGTGTTTCATTCCTTTGAGCCTTTGCAAGAGTCTTAAGTTCAATAAAACTCTAGAAGGATAACATTTCAACATTTGTAATTCCTTAGGACAGGGAATATATGTGGGGAGAGGATAACTTAGTGTCAAAGACACTAAAAACCAACATCTAAATTTTGTCCTGGGATGGATATACTAAGAGGAACCTTTGTGTTTGTGTTCTAAGACACGGTGAAAGTCTCTCCTGGCCAGTGGCCTGGGGTGGGGCCTGAGCTGTTTGGTTGGCAGGGAACAGAACCCTGAATGACCAGCTCCTCTCTTGTTTTCTCTCTGGATCTTGTGACTAAGTTAGGAAATTCTCACTGCTTCATCTAGGGGTGGTTCTCCCTGGGGATGCTGCATTATGGGAATTGGAGGGGCCAGTTTTGGTTGTGACAGAGGAGGTGCTGCTGGCATTTAGTGAGTGTGGCTTAGGAACACTACAACTCCTGTGGTGTCTAGGAACACACTGCCCAATGAAGAATTGCCCTGTGTCCTTCCATACTTTCAAATGTCTCATGGGACTTTCGTGTAGGTGAAAAACCGATGCTCTACATCTGTTTCCCACATGCGCAGCTGTGATATGCTCCAGATTTTCCAGGAAAGCAACCATTGTGTAAACTCTTTCACTCAGAACTATACCAGGTGCTGTGTCGAAAAGTCACTTTTGGTGGTTATCTTACCAGTGTAGCCTCCTTCTGTTCATCTGTCTTTGTGACTTTCATGTTCTTGAAGATTTTAAGGATAGCAGCAACCATCTGACTACTGCATTGCAGCTTTCAGTGTTAGGTTTTCTGAGCATTTTTGAGTTGATATACCAGCGGTGACAAAAAAATGTGTGCACATTTTAAGTGATGGTATCCATATACTACTTTTAGTTTTCCATAATCAGAAGTGTCTGGACGCTGACAGTAGCTACTTTGAGCACCTCTTGTAATTGCAGATGTCAAATGTGACTTGTATTTGTCTCTTGTTATTGGTATATATTGAGTATTACAATTTTAATACAGTTTTTTTCTTTCTTAAAACGTGTATACACTTTTTTTGGCACCCTCTGTGTATGGACATTATACTACAAATATCTTTTACCCTTTTATTTTGGCTATAGCATTGTGTTGACTATTTAAAAAATATATTAGATTTGAATGTGTCCCCCAAAGTTCCTGTGTGGTAAACTTAGCCCCTGATGCAACAGTGTTGGGAAGTGGGGTGTTATAAGAGATGATTAGGTTACAAGGGCTCTGCCCTCATGAACGGATGAGTGTTGTTATTTTGGGAGTGGGTTAGTTATCGTGAGAGTGGCTTACAAAAGCAAATTTGGTCCCCTCTTGATCTCTCAGTCTTGCCCTCTCTTGCCCTTCTACCTTCTGCCATGGACTCACATAGCACAAAGAACTTCGTTAAATGCCGGTGCCATGCTCTTGGGCTTCCCAGCCTCCAGAACCATGAGCCAAACAAATTTCTGTTTGTCATAAATTTTCCACTCTGTGGTATTCTGTCATAGCGACATAAAAGTAGCTAAGAAAGAAAATTAGTACACAGAAGTGGGACTGTTGCTAGGATAAATACCTGAAAATGTGGAAGCAGCTTTAGAACTGAATAATGGGTAGAGATTGGAAAAATTTGATAAAACAGGCTAGAAAAAGCCAGTGTTGCAGTGAATAGAGCATTAAGGGTGATTCTGGTGAGAACTCAGATAAAGGGGAGAGCTGTAGGAGAAGTTTGAAACTTCTTAGAGAGTATTTAAATGGTCGTGATCAGAATGCGGGTAGAAATATGAACAGTAAAGGCCATTCTGATGAGGTCTCAGATGGAAATGAGGAATGAGGTATTTGGAAGCTGGAGTAAAGGCCATCTATGTTATAAATTCGGAAAGAACTTAGCTGAATTTTGTCCATGCCCAAGGGCTTTATGGAAGGCAGAATTTAAGAGCAATGGACTAGGATATTTAGTGAAAGAAATTTCTAAGCAAAATATTGAAGGAGCTGCATGGCTACTTTTAACCACATATAGTAAGATGTGAGTGGAGAGAAATTATTTACAAATGGTAAAAATGGAATAAACCCTGACCTTTTTCTCTCTCTCTCTTGCCAAATTCCTACCCAAGGGGCCTGGGAAGATGGTTTTTATTAAGCTTATATAATGTGGGTTACTTTCCAGCCTGACTTTGGTATAACATCACATAACAGATAAAGAAGAAAAGCTAAAATATTTTATGATCCTGCAAAGCCATCTCTCAGGGAAATTTGCATCTGTATAGAATCTCCTTCCTGTGGATCCACAGAGAAGCTAGTGGTTTGCTATCTATTCTCTCTCAGGGTTGTCAACTATGAGGCTTCATCTACATGTAAAGATTCTTCCTCAAAAAACCCCTTATTTCAACAGTAGCATTTCCTTCACTCATTTCAAAATTCCCTAGACAGAGCAAATCTTTGAATCCACCTGTGACCTGCAAGCCCCTTCCCAGACTGAACATATGTAAATCTCACATGTATTGATTGGCCTCTTTTATCAATAATGAAATTTATAAGGAAGCAGAACAAAAACATGGAAAATTCAAGAAAGAGTGAAAAGGTGAGTTGAGGAAGTAAACTAAGAGTGTGGCCAGGTGACTGTTTGCTAAGGAGGTTAATATGGATAGAGAGGAGTCAGGTGCTATTCATTGAGACAATAGGAAAGAGACTTTGAAAGCATTTCAAAAATCTTCCAGGTGGGGCTTGGTGGCTCAGCCCGTAATCTCAGTGCTTTTTGGGAGGCTGCGGCAAGTGGATGCCTGAGCCCGTGGGTTCGAGACCAGCCTGGACAACTTGGCGAGACCTCGTCTCTACAATACGTCAAAAAAATTAGCCAGGCATGGGAGTGCGTGCCTGTAGTTCTGGCTACTTGCAAGGCTGAGGCGAAAGGATTGCTGGAGCCCAGCAGGTTGATGCTGGGGTGACCATGAGTGTGCCACTGCTCTCTAGCCTGAGTGATAAAGTGAGACTCCAACTCAAAAAAAAAAAAAATCTTCCAGACTTCCCCTCCAATCAGAGGCTGAGTGGAGAGCCTTGAGGACAAGATCTCCAAAGAGGTTTCCATGGCACTTTGGCATTTGCTGCTCAGGGATGCTTGGGATTCCTTCCCGGATTAAGCACAGTGCTCCTTGGCTGCCTCAGCTGTAGCTAATGCAGGCCCAGGTGTGGCATGTGCCGCTACTCCAAAGGGCTCAAGCAGTAAGCTTTGGCGGCATCCATGTGGTGCTGACTCTGCATATGTGCAAATGCAAGAGCTGTGGGCCCTGACAGTTTCAAAAGCTGTAGCACACAGCCGGGGGGTCCCAGCTGAAACTTGTCACAGTATGGGCCTCTGCAGGGAACCCCTCCTAAGGTAATTCTGAGCAGAAATGTGGGGTTGGAGCTGCCACACTGCTTTATGAAACCATGGGAGTGAGACCATCTCAGAGACCTCAGAACTGGGTAAGCTGCAGGTATGAGACTCCAACCCATGAGAATTTCTGGGTGAGTTGAGTCCAGCAAAATGATAGGGATGGGACTTCCTGTGGCCTTACAGGCCCAGCTGCTGTCCCAGCGTGCCCAGAAAGTGGGGACATGAAGTCAAGGAAGATTATTCTCGAGCTTTAAGACTTAATGCTGTTTTCTGTTTTGGACTTACTTGGGGCTAGTTACCTTTTTCTTCTTGCCTATTTCTCCCTGTTGAAATGAGAATGTCTATCCTATGTCTGTCCGACCATTGTATTTTGGAAGCACATAATTTGTTAATTTCATAGGCTCAGAGACCGGAGAGGAATTTGCCTTGGATTCAATTATACCTTGAATCTCACCCGTATCTGATTCAGGTGAAACTCTAAACTTTGGACTTTGAGATGTTGCTGGAAATAGTTAAGACTTTTGGGACTATTGGGATGAAATAAGTATTTTGCATCATGAGGGCATGAATTTTGGAAGCTGGGATCAGAATGCTGTGGTTCGAATATGTCTCCCAAAGTTGATGTGTTGGAAACTTAACCCCTGCAAATCCCCAGTGTTGAGAGTTGGGCACAAGAATAGGCTCTGCTCTCATGAATGGACCAATGTCATTATCTCAGGAGGGGGTTCCTTATGGAGAGGGTGTTTTGTCAAAAAAGCAAGCTCAGTTCCCTCTCTTTCTCCTGCTCTCACATGCTGTTTTGCCCTTCTGCGTTCTGACATGGATGACTCAGCACAAAGACACTCACCAGACACTAGCACCTAGATATTAGACTTTCTGACTTCCAGAACTGAGAGAAACACATTTCTTTCTTTATTAATTACCCAGTCTGTAGTATTTTGTTATAGTAACACAAAACAGACTGATAGCTATATCTGCCTATAGATATATGTCTATCAACAAGGGTACCTGCATAATGAACATTTGTATACCATCCAAATTGCTGTGAAGTTCAGTATTTTGTCCTTCTTTATGGCTGTGTAATATTCCATCTTATATATGTACCACATTTTAAAAATCCAATCTATTTTGATGAACAGCATGGTTGGTTCCATGTTTTTGAACAATGCTGCAATAAACATGCGTGTGCAGGTATCTTTTTCATAGAGTGATTTGAGTTCCTCCGGGTATATTCCCAGTAGACGAATTGCGGTTCGTATGAAATGTCTATTTTTAGATCTTTTAGGAATTGCCATACGTTTTTCCATAGAGGTTGTACCAGTTTACACTCCCACCAACAGTGTAGAAGTGTTCCTTATTCCTGCATTTTCTCCAGCATCTGTTATTTTTTGAGTCGTTGAAGATGGCCATCCTGATTGGAGTTCGGTGCTATCTCAGTGTGGTTTTGATTTGCATTTCTTTGATGACTAGTGAGACTGAGCACTTTTTCATGTATCTGTTGGCTGCTCATATGTCTTCTCTTGAGAAGTGTCTATTCTTATCTTTTGCTCACTTTGTAATGGGGCTGTTTGTTTTTT
>CAUYQG010299851.1:0-20353 GCA_963574415.1 Tarsius wallacei
AGGGACATTCTCAAGCCTTTTGCAGGGCGTGCTTCCGCTAGGACAAGGGGGCAGACGTCTCCCCCTCCCCGTCCCAGTATTCTAAAGAGGAGCCGAGCCATAGGCTGCTTGACAAATCATGTGATGAAAACTGTACTCTGCCACCTGGGATGTTTCTTGTCAGGCCCTGCTGTCTTCAGAGGGGCAGTAGCCGCTTGTGTGAGGCTAAGTGGTGTTGGTGGCTTGAGGGATGGCGGAAGTCTCCCCTGACGTCCGGGACCCCCACCCGCTCCAACCCATGGCTCCTGGCCCGGGCTAGCCGTCTTTCACCTGGGAGCTTCCATGGGGTGACCTGTGGCTGGACCCTGCTTCAGATGATGAAGTCCCGCTCTGGAGGACAGGGACCCTGATGGGGTATGTCTTAAAAGCTCCCCTGGGGGTCCCAAGGCGCAACTGGGAGCTGTCACGCTGGTCGGTTGGACGCTCTGGCAGACACAGGACAAGTGTGTGGGGACGGGCCCTGGGCAGGCCAATCCCGGTGCCCGCTGTTGGGAGGGCTGATCCCCGGAGGCCGCACCATGCGAGAGAATCCCAGCCCATGGGAAGCCTGCTAGGGTCGAAACAGGAGGTGGGGAGACGGACACCAGAGCTCCCCCATACGCTCCCATCCCTTACCATAGTCCAGCGGGTGCCAGGCCCAGGGAGCCTTGTTACTAGAAAGCCACCTGGCCTTCCCAGCAGCCGCGGGCTGCCTTGAGCCCTTTGGGTGCTGTTGCTGGGGGCTCTGCGGGGGGGAGGAGGGGCTGCGGCTTCCCATCCAGGCGAAGACGGCCTCCGGAACTGGGGGAGACGACAGGACAGCAGCTCACCCAGTGTGGCCACGGGAGCTGAGGGCCGGTACCTGTTGGGTTGGGCATTGGATGGAGGCTTTGTGCCTGCAGGCTGGGTGTCCTATCTGCTCCGGGTGGGGTCAGGGTGCAGACAAGGTCATGTGCACGTGAAGGAAGCGCACAGGAGTGCCTGTGTCTGAGCAGATTGTGCCACACAGCAGGGGGCCAGGCCCCGTCAAGCATCTGGTTACAGCCTCCGTGCTCGCTGCCCTCCTGCGAGCCAGGCACAGGCTGGCGCGGGGGTCATCGTGTCCGCGAGGTGGGTGCTGGTGGCCCACACACCGAGGACACCTGAGCCAGGGTCACACACCCAGAGCCCCGGAGCCAGCGAGCAAGAAGGCCTCGGTCGGGGCTCTTCCCCGTCTTGAGGCCGTGGGCTGTTGCTGCACCTCGACCTGTGTGGCAGTGGCTTGGCTTCCATCTCACGGCCGAGAAGTAAGGCCAAGGGGCACCTGCCCAGTGGCCCGTGGGTGGTGGGCCCGGGGTCCGCCTGGTGAGAAGCAGAGATTCCTTCTAGCTCCGTCACCTCTGCCTCCCTCCCAGGGGAATCGTGTCATGGGAGGAGGCCCAGCCTGGTCTCATCCCCCAGAACATGTGAGAGTGCTGCAGCCCTGGGGCATCAAACCCTGGCGATAGGGCGGGGCCTGCTCTGGGAGGGCAGGTGGGATGCGCCGAGAACCAAGGGCCGAGAGGCTTTCAGGTGGGTCAGTGCCACGCGTGGAGCTCAAAGAAGAATGCACGTGGGTACTTGTCGAGGAAGGGGGTCCCGGCTTTGTGGAACTTGGAGATGATAGAGCTGTGAGGTCCCCCTCTAAGAATATGCAATCTTAGAAACAAGATGAGGTACGAAAGGAGTTTTTTCTGAAGAACGAGAGGTCACGGCAGTTCAAAATGCTACAAACTGACTGCCTGGGTGGTCTTCAAGGTTATCCAGGGTCAACGATGAACTCGAAGGGACTCGAAAAGCGATTTTGGCCGGAGCGGTGGCTCACGCCTGTCATCCCAACACTTTGGGAGGCAGAGGTGAGAGGATTGCCTGAGCCCAAGGTTCGAGACCAGCCTGCGGCAACATGACGAGACCTCATCTCTACAATCAAAAAATTAGCTGGGCATGGTAGCGTGTGCCTGTAGTTCCAGTTACTTGAAAGGCTGAGGTGGAAGGAGCACCGGAGCCCAGCAGGTCGAGGCTGCAGGGGCCTTGAGTGTGTCACTGCACTCTAGCCTGAGTGACAGAGTGAGACTCCAACTCAAAAAAAGAAAACCTGTTTTGGCTGGGCGTGGTGGGTCACATCTGTAATCCCAGCACTTTGGGAGGCTGTGGTGGGTGAATCTCTTGAGACCAGGAGTTCAAGATCAGCCTGAGCAACATAATGAGACTTCACCTCTATAAAACATAAAATTAGGCAGGTGTGGTTGTGCACGCCTGTAGTCTCAGCTACTCGGAAGGCTGAGGTGGAAGGATCGCTTGAGCCCAGGAGGTCACGGGTGCGGTGAGCTGTGATCACACCACTGCTTTCCAGCCTGGGCGACAGAGCGAGACCCTGCTCCTAGGTGTGTGTTAGGACAGCAAAAGTACTCAGATGCAAGTCAGCAGAGGAGCCTGGACCAGGCCGAACCCGTCCTCTCCCGGTGGTTTGCATGGATGACACCGACTTCTCCCAGCGGTGATGGGTCAATGTATACAGAGTGCTGCCAGCCAGGGAGTCTCACCTGGGCCTCGGTGTCCGGGGGTCATAGAGTAGGGGTCAGCCATGTGGGTGTGTGGCATCCATGGCGCTGACCGCAGTGGCCTGGTCTCCAACCCCCCAACTAAGGCAGGGTGGCCCAGAGCCTGAGGCATGAAAACACTGTCTCCAGGAAGGGCTCCCAGGCATCCTGGGGCCCGAGGGCCAGGTTCCCTTAAGGTACAGGGACAGCCTGGGTCTGCACACTGACCAACACTGCAGAAAGTCCAGGAACGAGTACTTTTGCTTGTCAAGTGCCTGACATACCTACCTCTACAAAACATTTGTCCTGTGTGACTGTATTTTGACTGTCTCTTCACATTATTTTATTTGGGTTATCTATTTTTTAGTCAGGGTCTCACTCTTGTCACCAAGGCAGAAGTGCAGTGTCATCATCATGGCTACTGCAGCCTTGACCTCCCAGGTCATGTGATCCTTCTGTTCAGCTTCCTGAGTAGCTGGAACTGCAGGTGTATGCCACCACACCCAGATAATGTTTTGATTTTTTTTTTTTATCAGGTGAGTTCTCACTATGGTGGCCAAGCTTGTCTCGAACACCTGGGCTCAGGGGATCCTCCTTCCTCGACCTCCCAAAATGCTAGGACTACAGGCAAGTGCCACCACGCCTAGCTAATTCTTTATGTTTTTGTAGAGATGAGATCTTGCTATGTTGCCCAAGCTGGTCTCAAACTCCTGGGCTCAAACAATCCTCCAGCCACAGCTTCCCAAAGTGCTGGGATGGCAAATGAGCCATGCTTCCAGCCAAGAGGTAATTTTTTATGCAGAAGAATTCCAGGTAATTGAATTCATGCACGATCCTGAGTGAGAGGACGTGTAGCTAGCTCCCCACTCCTTGAGCGAGGCGATGCATAGTGACATGCTTCCAGAGTGGAGAGTTCGGTATGGGGGGTGGGGCTGAGGAGCCCTGCAGGGGAAAGTCTGACAGATGGCCCCCCCGGGGGGGGGGGGCAAGGTCAGAACAATCGGTGAGGAGCCATGTTGGTCACGTGTCCCTCTCAGTCGGTTTTCAGCTGCTGCAACAGAATGCCACAAATGGGGTACTCTATAAAGAAAACACTGTTTCCCACAATTCCAGAGGTCAGGAAGTCCAAGGGCCTGGCCCGGTGTCTGGCGAGGCCCTTGCCTGCGTTGCCCCATGGTGGAAGGGCCAGAGAGTGCATGAAACAGAGAAGATGGGACGAACTCTTGTGGTTATGGCATTAATCCCCCACTCAGGACGGCAGAGCCCTGGTAATCTAATCACCACTTAAAGGCTCCTCTCAATGCCATTATATCACTAGCTCAGCTTCCTGGGCCTGGCTCATCCCTGTCATCCCAGCACTTTGGGAGACTGAGGCGAGAGAATTGCTTGAGCCCAGGAGTTCGAGACCAGCCTGGGCAACATAGTGAGACCTCGTTTCTACAAAAAACAATGAGTTGGGTGTGGTGGGATGTGCATGTAGTCCCAGCTACTCGGGAGGCTGAGGCAGGAGGATTCCCTGAATCCAGGAGATTGAGGCTGTGGTGAGCCATATCCAGCCTGGGCAACTGAGTGAGACTCCAACTCAAGAAAAAAAAAAGTCCATGTAGGTTTTGGAGGGGACATTCAAACCACAGCAGTATCCTTGCTCTGATGTGATGAGATCGACCCTTGGTGATTTTGCTGCCAATGACCCATGGCCCCAGTTTAATGAAGAGAAAGCATCCCAGTTGAGGGACTTTCTATGTAACACCGGACCGGAACTCACAGTTGTCAAGGTTGTCACAAACAAGGACAGCCCAGAGGAGTCCAAGGAGACTCGGTGACTAAACACAACGTGACATCCCGGATGGTTTCAGGAACGTGGGCGGGACCTTGGGTGAAAACGGAAATCGGGACAGACCCTGGAACCGGGTGAGTCAGAGTGTCCATACCTGCTGCAAACCATGAGGGGCATGCCGTGTGAGCAGGGCAGACTGAGTGTGGGTGTGTGGGGACTGTCTGTGCGGCACAACTCTTCAATGAAAACTCTTCTGGAAATAGAGCTTGTTTTCAAAAATCCATTTACAGCAGTATCAAAAAGCATCAACTACCCATGAGGAAACTGAGCAGAGGATGCCGGAGGCCCCATGCTGAGGATGGGCCGCTGGAGATGCGTCCCGTGTCCGTGGATGGGAAGGCGCCCGTGGGGAGGGCGCCATGAGGGCGTGCCAGGCTGGCACCGCAGAGTCTCAGCAGGCACAGATAAGCTGATTGTGAGAGATGTGAAATGTCAAAAGGACCTAGAAGAAGCAAAACAACCTCAAACCTTGCCGCTGGAGGATTGATGTGGGCAGCTTTCACAGACCCTGTGCTACACTGGCTAGGACGACATGTCATTGCATGCGAGTAGTTACATAGGTCAGTGGGATAGAATTCAAATCCAGAAATAAACCCACACGAAGCCTACAGCTTGATTTCCAATGGAAATGCCAGCGCTTTTCAGCAGGGGAGAGGAGTGCTTTCTCAGTAAATGATGCTGGAATAACAGGATGCCCTTATGGGACAGGCACGGACCTCAACCTCTGCCTCAGCATACACAAAAGCTAGTTTGAGGCGGATCACGCATTTGAACACCCTGAGCATGCGTGTAAGTCTTCTAGAAGAAAATAGGAAACCAGCTTTGTAGCCTTGAGGTGGGAAATATTTTTCAGGACACAGAAAACCCTAATCATAAAAAAAAAGTTGGTAAATTTGACTTTCTCAGAACTAAACATTTCTGCTAATCAAAAGACAATGTTAAGAACTGAAAGTGTGGCCTGGTGTGGTGGCTCACGCCTGTTGTCCCAGCTATTTGGGAGGCCGAGGTGAGAGGATTGCCTGAGCCCAGGGTTCGAGACTAACCTGGGCAACTTGGCGAGACCTCCTTTCTACAATCAACAAAAATTAGCTAGGCGTGGTGGTACATGCCTGTAGTTCCAGTTACTCAGAGGGCTGAGGCAGAAGAATCGCCTGAGCCAAGCAAATTGAGGTTGCGGTAGCTATGATTTTACCACTGCACACTAGCCTGGGCAACAGTGAGACTCCAACTCATAAATAAGTACATAAATAAATAAGAGAAAAAAGTCAATGTTGTTTTGATTGTCCATAACTACAAAGTTCATATTTCTAAATGGAAAAGGTATTGTCTGCATATCTAAAACTATATGTGAAAAAGTGGACTATTTTGATATTTGACCCCTCAGCTCCGATTTAAATTTTTAAAAATGCATTCATTTTAAATTGAAGAATTACATTTAAAATAAATAAGGTAAGGATTCCTATTTGGAATACCCTTTAGGTTCCTATTAAGATAAGTGTCGTGCTGAGCATTTAGTATTCATTCACAAAAAGCCTTTCAGTGTTCTTGCTCCAACATGAAACAAACCTATAATTTAGTCAGAGATGTTGGGGAGAGATAGCATTTGCTTTTTATTCCACTAGATAATCAGGTTTCTTTTGAATAATTGATGCTGCATTAGCCAGAGTCTAGAGGTATATACAGTTTCTAGTGACTACAGTTGTTGATGGCATAATATGAACTTCCAAGTTTTTAAAACAGGACCACGTCTTGATAGAGAAAAGCTAATATTTCTTTTTTTTTTTTTTTTTGAGTTGGAGTCTCACTCCATCGCCCAGACTGGAGTGCAGTGGCTGCTCCCGGCCACTGCAGCCTCGACCTGCTGGGATCCGGCAATCCTTCTGCCTCAGCCTTCCAAGTAGCTGAAACTACAGGCGCGTGCTACCATGCCCGGCTAATTTTTTGATTTATTGTAGAGATGAGGTCTCGCCAAGTTGCCCAGGCGAGTCTCGAACCCATGGGCTCAGACAATCCACTCACCTCAGCCTCCCAAGACGCGGGATTACAGGCTGAGCCACCGAGCCCGGCTGAGAAAAGCTAATATGTCTTTAATCAGGGGTTTCAAAGCAACAAAAGATTCTACTTGATCTGTACCAAAAAGGCAGTAAGAGCAAGGAAACCAAACATAACACTAGGTATTTTAAATAGTTAACTACTAATGTGGCTAGCAATCTTACTCAGATAGCAAAAGACATGAGAAATGCACTTGGTATATAGTAGCTATTGTATTGTGAAGTAAATTGAAGACAAATGGTATACATTTCAAAAGTAAGCTTGCTTTCCTTGTTCATTTTTATAGCATTTCCACTAGAACAACTCAATTTCCAAGTATTCTCATCAGAAGCATAGGTACATGCAAAGAACAAGGAGGGCAAAGGCTATAGATTTCAAAAGTTACCAAGCTACTTCCACACAAGTTCACAGCACTTCCTCTTGAACAATCTCGAAGAATCCAGATATCCTAAATAGCATACTCAAAGGCAGCAATACTCTCCCTTTCAAATACGCAATCAGACCCAAATAAATCAAGTGGCAAAAAAAAAATGCATGCACGTATGTATTTGAGGAGAGGGGCAAGGTGTATGCCCAAGAGCTGAGGGCCAAGACGAGAGGAAAGGAGGAGTGAATAATTCGGATCATAAAAACACTACCTTCAGACACAGGAAGATTGTATCTTACCATGGAGCGTAAGAAGCAGCAATGAAGAAATAGATCACCATTCTATCACACATGTGAAAACAATGTTCCACTGTCCTAGTGGGGAAAGAAACATTAGACAAATTTTCAGAAAATGTTCAGGCAGGAAGTATAGGTTATCACTTTACTATGCTGCAATTTTCATACTTGTTCATTTCTCATGGCATTTATCACTCTGCCTTCAAAGTCACACAGCTGTTTTTTGTTAATGTTATGAAGCCATAAGTATATATTATTTTTTAGGTTGCACATACGATACTCTCACCATGTATGAAACACAGGGATAGAGCCCCACAATAGGAAGTCTGAAGTGGTTAAAACAAATTTTAAAAAAATCTGTCTTTTCTGATGTTTTCTATTTCCTTTAGATCTTATCTAACAGCAAACTAAAATTCCTGGAGGGCAGACCACCCCCAGGCAAAAAGTCCTGATGTTTAGCAAATGCTCCCTGAACTATAATCACATTTTATCACATTTTTCGTGTCTTTTTAGAATATCTTTAAAGACGCTTTCACTTCAAATATTCTAGTGTAGACATTACGGTGACATAAAGGAAACTTAGAAACTAATTTAGGAAAAGTCATAGCACAAACAAAAAAGGCACATTTACTGCAAGAGCATGGCCACCCGGATTTCTAAGCAAGTTCCTCTTCTAAAATGGAAAAGTCAAAAAGTGTAAGTACAAAGATCTTGGCTCACTGAATCTGTCCATCACTAATGCAATTTAAAGGTACAAATATGGCCAGGTGTGGTGGCTCAAGCCTGTAATTCTAACACTTTGGGGGGCCGAGGCGAGAGGATTGTCTGAGCCCAGGGATTTGAGACCAGCCTGGGAAACTTCGTGAGACTGCATCTCTACAATAAAATAAAAAAATTAGCCAGGTGTGGTAACGCACCCCTGTAGTTCCAGCTACTTGGAAGGTTGAGGTGGAAGAACTGCCTGAGCCTAGCAGGTCGACACTGGGGGTGGCCATGTGCGTGCCACTGCACTCCAACCTGGGCAATGGAGTGAGACTCCAACTCAAAAAAAAAAAGTACAAATACATAGCATCATCTGGAATTTATTTTCAGCATTCATAGAGTATAGCTATGCTTTGATGGAGCACTATATTAGACTCTGCCTCACAACACACACAATGTTAACCAAAGCAGACTGATAAGGACTTGTATGAGTGAAAAAGTGAAAAATACACTGGTAAAGAAAGAATGGTTTTCTGTTTATTAGTCATCAGAAGCTATGGCTTATCCCCAGATAATAATTTAGGCCATAAGCCTAGAGAAGCAAACACTAGATCAAAACTTCTCAAACTTAACTGAATATTAGAATTACCTGGGGGAGGGGGGCTTATAAAATCTAGTCATGCAGTAGTCGAGATCTGCCTGGGGAAGGGGGGGCATACCTCATCAACAAGGGTACCTGCACAATAAGTATTTGCATACCTAACCCTGAATTGTACCCCACAATTTAAAAAACAAACAAACAAACAAAAAATCTAGTCTTGGCCTCCAGTCCAGAAGATGCTAATTTAAATGAGTTAGAACATGGGATAGAGGGTGGAGAGAAGGAGAGAATCTTTATTTTTAAAAAACTCCTTGATGACTGTGATTTCTAGCAAGGTTTCAGGCCTTTCTGATTCTGTTTTTCAGATAGTTATATACTGTTAGAGTAGGTGGTAAGACCTGGAATCTTATTCAAGATC
The DNA here is from genome assembly GCA_963574415.1 of Tarsius wallacei. Classification (NCBI taxonomy): domain Eukaryota; kingdom Metazoa; phylum Chordata; class Mammalia; order Primates; family Tarsiidae; genus Tarsius; species Tarsius wallacei. The sequence continues at coordinate 8,850 of CAUYQG010299851.1, forward strand.
TGCCATCACCTCTTCGACTCTTGCTTTCCTCACAAGCAAAATGGAAATAAGATCTCTCTCATGGAATACGTGTGAGCACTAAATGAGATAATTTAGGTCATGTATTTAGCACAGTACCTAGCACATGGTAGCACCTAGCACAAAATCTATGCTAATTCCCTTCTCTCTTTTACTTAAATTAAGGCTTTTTTGGCTATTTAAAAATTTTAATGCAAAGCAAAAATCTACATGTGGCTTATGATTCTAGCAGAGCTATTTCAAGATTCAAGAGAGTCTGGTTTCTATTACACCTTCTCCAGCCTCTGGCAGGGAGGTCCGGGATACTGAAGTAGGCAACTACAACTTTTTATTGATCCAGAAATCTAGACATCAAAGCCAAGTCTGCCCAGGCAACCACAAGCATCAAATTGTGCCAAGAAGATAATGAAGTGCTCTGCTTCCAGACTGGCCTCTGGGCTCTGCGACAGTGAGTCCTAAGGAGCTGGGACAGGCACTTTTGAGGTTCTCTTGTGAGTGTGTCCCAAAGCGCCCTTGTGATTCAATGCTGTGGTTTTATTTTAAGCCCAGGGAACTGTTACCTTATAGGAAAAGGTATCAAACTGCAAACTCGATGCAATATTATAAAAGTTATGGTGAAAAAAATTAAGATAGAGAGTCAGAAGTCCTGGGATAATCAGATTCTGCTAGTTTCACTGAGTCAGTCAAGTCAGGCCCCTTCTCTGAGCCTCAGTTTCCCCAGGTCAAAATTAAGGGATTTGAATTAGATGATTTCTAAGGATACTTCCAACTCTAGAACTCCAGGATTCTACATGTGAGGAAATCAATAATCATCTAAAAATGTCCAAATCCTGCTTTAAAGAATAAATCTTTTAAACATTAGATTGTTTGAATAGTTAAAGATTTTTCTGGACATTGTTTAAAACCAACAGGTATACTCAAGTTCTACTTTATTTTGTTTTTTTGAGTAGGAGTCTCACTCTGTCACCCAAACTGGAGTGCGGTGGCACACTCATGGCCACCACAGCCTTGACCTGCTGGGCTCAGGGGATTCTTCTGCCACAGCCTTCAAAGTAGCTGGAACCACAGGCACATGCCACCCCATCCAGCTAATTTTTAAGTTTATTGTAGAGACGAGGACTCGCCCAGTTGCCCAGGCTGGTCTTGAACCCCTGGACTCAAGCAATCCTCTCACCTCCACCTCCTAAAGTGTTGGGATTACAGACATGAGCCACCATGCCTGGCCTCAAGTATTGCCTTAAATCATTCTTAGTCTGCTCTGACTCCTCCTTTTTAAAGACATCTTGCCCTTTAGGGTTGTGCAGAATCGATTTCACAAGCAACTAATTAATTCCCATCTGAATGATGTGCTCCTCCAAACTTAACCCTTCACTCACAGAAGGAAAACTCTTATGTCCTTCTTTTTGGTAGTCCAAGAGCCACAATATTGTTTAGAAAATGCCTGACAGAAAAATAATATAAACAGGACTTAATGCTGAAAGTTGAACTTTGTAAAACAGTAGACTCAAACAGTAATATACCTCCATACATCACATAGTGCTATGGTCTTTTTCAATTTTCTTTTTTTTTTTTTTTTTAGTTGGAGTCTCACTCTGTCGCCCAGACTGGAGTGCAGTGGCCGCTCCCAGCCACCGCAGCCTCGACCTGCTGTGCTCTGGCGATCCTTCCTCCTCAGCCTTCCAAGGAGCCGGAACTACAGGCGCGCGCTACCACGCCCAGCTAATTTTTTGATTTATTGTAGAGATGAGGTCTCGCCAAGTTGCCCAGGTGGGTCTCGAACCCGCGGGCTCAAGCAATCCACTCACCTCAGCCTCCCAAAGCACGGGACTATAGGCTGAGCCACCAAGCCCGGCGCTTTTTCAATTTTCAAATCATTTTCATATACATTATCTCATTCATCTAACACAGTAACTATGTGAGTCAGGATTACTCTCATTTTAGTAAGGCTCCACAAGGCCAAGTGACTTACCTAAGGTTAAGGTGCAGGGCTGGGCCTCAAAGCCTGCCTGCTGACTCCAAGCTCAGTGTGCCTTGTCACTACCCCACAGCTGTTGCTCTCATCATATCTTTAGTGTGCTTGACAGTATTAAAAAATAGCTCTCGGGATTTTAAGCTTTAAGTTCTGGGAAACCAATGAGGTTTTGTTTGGGGTTACTGAGCAAAAGCCTTCTTACTTAGATGCTTACAAGGGTTGGGGAGAGAAACCCTCAAACTCTGTCTAATCCAAAGAAAATGTACCGAGTAATGGGATTGCATTATTTGTAGTCTACAGTGCAGGGAAATGTCTACTTTTTGCCCCATCTGACTAAAACATGCCAGTGTGGCAGGGTACCAAACATGTTAAGTCAACTATTTGGATCTGTTGAAATAATGTGCCATCCACTATACCTCAAGTGGCTCTTTTTCCATGACACAATGTGAAATACTGTGGAAACAATGAAGAGAGCACAGAGGCCCATTCCATAAATCCATGCTGTTATCTTTTCCCAGCAGTCATCAGACAGACGATGGAGGAGGGCACTGCCCACGATGGCCGGAACAATGAGGAACTGAGGGAAAGGTAGAGAAGTGAATGCAATCTCCTGGCTTTAATGGAATTGAGACTTTTGCTAAACTACAGAGGTTTATCAGGGACAATTTTAGAAAAAATAATTTTAAAGCAACTATTTGCCTTTCCTGGGTAATCATAATGAGGATCAGATGAAGTTGTACGTTGCTACACTGGAAGCAGGTACCGCTGTTCAGAGCCCAGGAACTGTGCCAACCAATGGCAGTCAAGGATGCAACTCAGTTATTGTAAAACAGATGTTTTTTATCCTGATTTCATTAAATAAGGACATGTTTAATTCTACTCTATAATCTAGGTTAAAGTAGGTAGGTACTTACAATATTCAAATGCCAAGCATATACCCAGATTGCCCAAGGAGGTCCTCATTTTAAAATACTCTGTTCTGTTGCCCCCATAAGCTACAGAAATTCCTATATTTCAGCAAAGGGCAACTGAATCTTTCAAGTAATAAGTATTATAATGTACAAAGCTCCGCATACACACAAAAACTGAATAAGTCATATGTCCTGATTTTCAGTTTAGATCTATAGATTTCACCAATTTGGGTGCTACTGCAAAGGAAAGGGGTTTTGAGTCATCTAACTTTTTGGGGGGAGGTGATTCTGTTTCTGATTCTGTCACCTGGGCTGGAGTGGCACAACCATAGTTCACTGCAGCCTCTACCTTCTGGGCTCAGGCGATCCTTCCACTTCAGCATCCTGAGTATAGTAGCTAGGACTACAGGTGAGCACCCCCACGCCCAGATAATTTTTTATAGTGACAAAGTCTCACTATATTGCCTAAGATACTCTCAAACTCCTGGCTCAAGCAGTCCTCCCACCTTGGCTTCCCAAAGTATTGGGATTACAGGTGTGAGTCACCGCGCCTGACCAAGTCATCTCATTTTTAATAGCACTTTTCAAGTAAGCAAGAGTAATACATTTCCAAGGTTCACCTATTTAAAAATTTGTAAGAGAATTTTAGAGAGAATTTTGCTTTTTGTACCATATTTCAGTATATATGGTCACAAATTTCAGTGTCTAGTTATATGAGTATGCCTATGACTAATAAACACTTTATAATTAAAAATTCCCAGAATAAATGACTTTATTAGATATTAGGATAAGCATACATGACAAAGAACATAAACTTCAGCAATCTGCTTATCTTTTCTTTCCTCAACTTGCCACAGAATATTAAATTTTCCAAATAAGATCAGCATAAATTTTTAGATGCTGAAGTTTTCATTGGCCCAGAGCAAAATGAGAACATTAAGCACAGTAAATGTTTTCGTAAAACAACATTAATTTCATTTAAAGGAATGTCCTTTATTTAGAGATAATATTCTTTCTACTTTTTTCATGTTGAAGTAGAGATGAGAGAAGGAGTATCCTTTCTTTACCTAAATGATGACAATAGAAGTGTTTTGTTTGTTTTGGAAATCGTACTGGTCTCTAAATTCAAAAATCGAGGATACAGTTTAATAAGGTTATATTTTCGGTTCTAAAAAAATAACATGGCAATTTTGTCAGTTTTTCCTTAACTTCAGTTTATTCAAGTGTTCCTTAACTTGTGCCATACTCAGAAGAGACAAATTAAGGATGTTCAGGTCCATTCTAAGAAAATATTATTTCTAAAGGTGAGCCGTGTATCTCAATATCTAAACCAGCATATTGTACCAACAGTGTATATAATAATTAAACTAACCTTTTAAAAATACTCTTCATCAAAAAAAGCAAATTGGTCTTTTCTCCATTTTGTTTCCAGACAATATCCCAGCCACGATTTTCCCCTCAAAAGTTTCATCAAATGCAACTTTCAAAGGGAATAATAAAGTGACATTTATAATGATATGAGAAAATGCCAATAATACGGCATTAATAGAAAAACTGTGAAAATACATATATACACACAAATATCACATACATAAAAAGAAACACATCAAAGTTTATTTCTCAGTGGTTTTGTTTTTCTTATATATTTTTAAAGTTTCTTATAATGAGTATGCTTTGATTTTATAAGGAAGAATACAAATAATAAAGAATTTAGGGATCACATCGGCTTTTTCTTCAGCAATATGGAAGAATATCTGTTCTGAAATACAATGGATACTATGAGGGGGTGGGAGGATATGGCTCCCTCCCCATTTCAGAGGATTATCTTACCAAAAAAAAAAAAAAGCACTTTTTTCAACAAATTGTGGACTCTCCTTGCCAAAGGAACATAGTGATTGTCGCTAAAAGACAATTCATTTCACCCCAGGGGTAACAGTCTTCACAAATAGGTTTCTTTGGTTTTTCTATAACTAGGGTACTTGTTATTATTATTTTAAAGAAGATTTTGTTGGAGAAAACAAGTACAGGACAGAGCTGACTCTAGGTTAGAAAACACCACAAAACATTCTACGTACTCACAGTTTCTGGTGACATGACCCAGCTCTGATATCCTGGTGGATATGGTCACAGAGATGTGTAAATCCAACTAATTGTGCTGAGGTTACTAGAGATAGTTACCCCTTCCTCCCACAAAAGCCTCTGGGATAGATGGTGGTAGCAGAAAACTGGTACTCACTGCATGTGTGTAACAGTTAGCAGCATGTTCATAGCAAGTTGGTTTGTAGCGGCCATTGGCTGGGGCCCGATGGTTCATGAACCTATAAAAACAAAACAACATCATGTGAGAAAAGCTCAGAGCATGTAAAAACAATAGGGAAACCTGCCAGAGTGTTTCTGGTCTATTCTAAATGAGGAATATACCTAGTTACGGTAACAAAACCAAAACCACTAAAGAGGTGTAAAGTGAGCCAACAGCAGATCTGAAAGTGAATGCCCTAGTTTACTGCAAACTGAAACCATACCCACTCCTTCAACTAGAATCCCTCTAAATCCCAAAAACAAACAAAGAAGCACAACCAAATTGCAAATCTTTTTTTTCCTTGTTCTTCTCTCTCTCTCTTTTTTTTTTTTTTGAGTTGTAGTCTCCTTCTGTTACCCTGACTGGAGTGCAGTGGCATGTTCATGGCCACCACATCCTCAACCTGCTGAACTCAGGCAATCCTTCCATCTCAACCTTCTAAGTAGCTAGAACTATAGGTATGCACTATCACACCTGGCTAATTTTCTTGATTTACTGTAGAGACAACGTCTCGCCAAATTGCCCAGGCTGGTCCTGAACCAAATCTTAAATCTTAACAGAAAAAAGAAAAAAAAAAAAAATTCAAAGGAATTTTTCTAAGCTTTAGTTGTTGTCATTAAATGAAAAGGGATATATTACTTTTGAAAGGTTTCTATTTTCTCTCTCAAAATTTATAAAGCTTTATATATGTAGACCATTAAACCCTACATCCCATGATTAACAGGCTTGTCCCACTAGCTTCCCTATATTGTATTACCTGTTCTGGCATCAGACAGCTTAAATAAATGACACGTGGCTACCTCTAGGCCACCTAAAATAGGAGGTACATTTTCACCTTCATTCTTCCTGAATTAAAAGAATCTGCTTCAAAAGCCAAAGACATAACTACTACCTCATACTTTGGTTATAAAATCCATACATACACAAATGTGTGTACATATCAAAATATCAAAATGTTATACATTATAGACATGTCTGTATTCCATACTTCCCTTGGACAATCAGCACTATTGTAAAAAGCATGAACATCATAGAAACTAAAGAGAAAAGACAGCATTCTTCTCTTTCAGTGTAGGTGAGGATGCCCTCCTCTCAAAACCCAACCCATTCCCACATTAGGTTTCATAGGGGACTCTGAAGTAGTCAAAGTGTTCTCAGGAGAAGAAAAATGTGTAGGTGAGGATGCCCCCCTCTCAAAACCCAACCCATTCCCACATTAGGTTTCATGGAGGACTCTGGAGTAGTCAAGATGTTCTCAGGAGAAGAAAAAAGCAGCTGTCTGAATAAAAGAGGGAAGAAGCAGATGAAGAAAAACAGAGGTAAAAGAGCTCTGGCAGCATCCAGGTCTCAGAGGCCCACTGCATTCCCATGCCTGGAGTCCACAGCATGTCAACAGGCTTTGTGCAATAGATTATCCTTTTGCTGGAGCTAGTTTAAAGGGAGGGGGCGGTATTTTTGACTACTTGCACTTTACTCATTCACACAATGAAAAATGGTATGAGGCTGAACCAAATTGCAAAGCCACGTTGTCAAAAGTTGGCTTACATGCATGACCAAGGCATTCTAAACAGTGCCCAGTTTATGAACAAAAAAACTAGCCAAAACTATCTTCCTGAATGAAGAGTGGCCTTAGATCGAATAAATAAAAATAAAATGGCAGCCCCTGTAGCCCCCTACAGATAGTTCAGGTAGAAAAATCCACTGGGGAATGAATTTGGGACAGTAAAGGTATTTCACTTGGCCCACTGATAGGTTAGACATTTAACTAGTGTGCAAAATATGTACATACTGTGTGTAATCCACCAGATGGTTTGAAAACTAACTGTTTTACAGGTAGCAGCATCAAAATTTATCCAAGATATTCTCAAACATAGATAACTGATTCCAAGTAACACCTTTTCTCCCTTGATAACCTTTTAAATAATTTTACTGACTTCCTAAGGGACAAGAGTGTTGTCTTATTAGCAAAAAGGAAAACAATTATACTCTTGGGAAGAATGGCTTAAAAATGTCCCATACAATGAAGGATCTACCACATCATTACACTGAGTCATAACAACAGAGCTACAAGTAGCATACCCTATTGGGAATTTTGAAGGTTAAAGAGTAAAGTCCTAAGACGGCTAAGGTTAGATTACATTGAAAGTGCTCTGTGTAGGGTGCAATAAGTAAGATTTGTCTACCCACCACCAGGCTGCAGACTAAAATAGCAATTTATATCTCTGGCAGCCCAATCTAAAAATAGTCAAGCCATTACCCAGCAACAGGGATAGACTTTCACATTTTCTCCTAAAAGCAAATAAACTGGATGGCCATGTTTGTGACAGTTTAGTTCCTGCCCACTTGGAATAATTCGGTTTAAAAATAAAGTAAGAAGTTATACAGAAAAATATCCCACCCATGGTCTCTCCTGTTAGGGCAAGATCTGAGCAATAAGGAAAGGTAAGGGCAACTATTCTGGAAGCAATTCACTGTCTAGGGCTCAGTGAGATAGATGGCAAAATTGCTCTGCTGGGAAATTACAATATGATTTTTCCATTTCTCTCTGATCTGCCAGGGTACAATCAAATCTCCTCCACAACCTCCTAAAGAAATCACTCCTAAGACCTAAATGGAAAAGCAGATGTAAAATGCAAATAAACTCCCACACACTGGGCCTAATCTCTTACCCAAAAAAGAATGAGAAAAGTTCAAGCATTATGGAAAACAGCACCCATTTATGGAAGACATCTCTGTTTAAGGTGGAGTGACCCTCGTGGTTACCCAGTGCTTGCGTAGAGTACCAGCAGGCTTTAGAGGATTTGAAGGAAAATTATCTAGTCCTGGAATGGGAACCACACTTAATAAAGCTATTAGTTAAGCAAGGTGTGTTCACTCACTCCCTTTCTCTTTCAACACTCTCTCTTGCCCCCCTTGCCCAGTGTCCTTATCACCCCCTACCCCAAGTCACGACAGAATTTCAAAACTGGAGGGAGAGAACAGACAGAGACTAGGGGCCACTCCTTAGCAGAGTAGCACACTTTAAATTCAGCCCAAGGTACCATGACCACCGACAGCTGATCTGCAACCCACCAGCTGGTCTCAGAGACCTAAGACCAAATCCCACAAGTTGCCCTTGATCCCTGTGTTCCTCATTCTCCAAGTGCAGGTACTGTCAATACTACCTTCAAAATATACTCCAAATCAGTTCACCTCTCTATAGCTCCCCAGCTTCTACCTTAAATCAAGACCAAATCTTGTAGGTCTGTAAAAATTCAAAGTCTCTCAGCTGGTCTTCCTGCTTATACCCATGTAAACTCTCTTCTTTAGACAGCAGCAACAATCATCTATTAAAACTAGATCACATCACACACCCCAAATGCAGCTTAAAGCCTGCCTTTGGCTTCCCCAAGCAGTTTGGCTAACACTGCGACACATCAGCAGCCCACCAGTCCTGAGTGTTCAGGCCCTCACAGCTCCTCCAGTCTCAGGGTTACCTTCCCCTCACTCCACCCTCTAGCTACACCACCTCCTTTCTGCTCCCTAGATATATCAAGATCTTGTCTTTGCTGTTTATATCTGCCTAGGACATTCTTCTCCAGAATACTTAGCTCTCTTCTCATCCTTCAAGCTCAGCACAAATGTGGCCTCCTCAGTGAGGTTTTCCGGACCATCCTACTTAAAATATCAGTTCAGCCCTCAGAGCTTTTATCACAATTGATAAGAACATTTCTTAACTTGTTTATTTGTTATTTCATCTTTCCTCACTGTAGTGTGAATTCCATGAAGGCTATTTTGTTCACCATTCAGTTTCCAGTCCCAAGCACAATGCTTATGACAAGAAAACTCTTTTTTTTTTTTGAGTTGGAGTCTCACTCTGTCGCCCAGACTGGAGTGCAGTGGCATGCTCCCGGCCACAGCAGCCTCAGCCTGCTGGGCTCCGGCGATCCTTCCGCCTCAGTCTTCCAAGTAGCTGGAACTACTGGTGCGCGCTACCACATCTGGCTAATATTTTGATTTATTGTAGAGATGAGGTCTCGCCAAGTTGCCCAGGCGGGTCTCGAAGCCGCGGGCTCAGGCAATCCGCTCACCTCAGTCTCCCAAAGCACGGGATTACAGGCTGAGCCACCGAGCCCAGCTGACAAGAAAACTCTTAAAGGCCAAGATAATGGATAGTCTAAGGGCCCCTTGAACATCACCATCATTTGATGTGATGGAAGTTGACCCCTGTGCAAACACCTTACTATTATCTTCCTTTTATGACTGAGCATGATATCTGTTCAGGAAAAGTGTCCGTTGCCAATAGTGGTACATGTGGCTTAATTATTAAGTAAAGGGAAAAGGCATATATAAGGAGACTACCTCATGCCTATGACTCAGTATTCTAAGAACATGTGCAAAAGACAATAGGCAGCCCTCGGGGACTTCCTGATGCTTTAAAATAAGATCCTTTCCCATATATTCAATTTTGAGGCTAATCAGTGGTCACAGGTGAGGCTAAGAAAAAGAACATCCTCTTTGCTTGGATTTTTCAGTTGCAAGGCTGGAGAAATGAGTATGTATTAAAAAGAAAATATGGTAGTAGCTCTGTGGTCCTAGGTCCCTATGCGATAAACAAAGATGTTGTGGTATGAGATGGGAGACAGAAAGGGGTGAGCTGGAAGCATGGGTGGTGTAGAGAGAGACATCAAACTGAAGTTGAGTCTGCCTTTTCCTAGCTGTGTGTCTACGAGCAAATTTCCTTTTATTCTCAAAACCTATTTGCTTTTCTATTAAATGGGTATGAAATCTATGTTTTCCAGGATTATATTTGAGGATGAGATGAATAATATATAAGTACCCAGCCAGAGTCTGGCATAGTTGGGCACTCGATAAATGTCAGCAGTTATTGTCATCAATCAGAGAAGCTATGAAGAGGAGAGAATGACTGTGTGTGTATATGAATGTAGGTATCTTGGGAATATTCAATTGTGAAAGGGATAAGGCAAGGAAGATAAATATGTCTGTGTCAAAATGGATTTTTTCCCATCCTAAGCTTGTTGAGAAGCCATCATTGCATAAGGCCCCCTCATACTCCTCAATCCAGTCCTGAAAAATCTATCAGGGGAAAGAGCACATCCTCCTTCAAATACAGTGTACTCCTCCCTCTAGTTCCTTTATAATTTACCTACTTGTAGCTATGGTGAATGCTCAGAAAGATGAACAATGAACACAGTTTTAAAAGGTGCAGAACAGTACTCTCAATATTGTAATGCGTGAACCACAAAAATCAGGCCTTTCTTATGAAATTATGTTTTATTTGCAGGTTTTATTTGCAAGTTAAAATTGATGCTTAGAAATATCTTTCCGATCTGGCCTATAAAAATAAACAAAAAATTACGGGATCACTCAAATGTTCAAAGAAAATCAGACTATGTCTAGATGTCGTCAATTTTAAAAACTGTTAAATATCCAATGAGTGCAATACCGTGGAGATGACAGTCTATGCCACACCAAAAGAAAATGCTTGCATTTTTAATTTTTAAAAGAAATTACACGACAACTGTGCTAGTAAGGACTGGAGAGATTAGTGTCCAGCCAAAAAAAGACAGTTCAATCAGCAGAGAAGGTAGCAGCCTCAATGAAGTGTTCTTTTCATTTTTTTCATTTCTTTTTTTGTTTGTTTTAACGTTTGTGCAACAAAAAATAAAACAGGGTCTTTTTTTCTTTTTAGAGAAGAATGCAAAAGGACAGGAAAGAAATACAAACTCTTAAATAAGGAAGGGGTAATTTCACAGAATATCGCCACTGTTCTCTGAAAACAGGAAGAGCACAGATGTGCAGAGGAGTAAAACCATATCAAACAAACCGCATGCACAGGATTTCACTGATCATGCCTGAACGTATGTTCCATTCACCCATAACGTCCTTCCAGTCTCCATTCCTGACATCAGGTTCTAAAGCCAGAACACTACAGTTCCTTTTTGGACTTAGACGCACTGATACGAAGTTACCACTGGGGGAGCAGTGCCAGGCATTCAACACTCTCAGTGATGAGCAATATTCAGAAGTCAATCCAAGTCTTCAAGATGATCCCCCTGCTGATGGCACAGACCTCACAATTCTGCATTTTTTTGGCTCCTTTGACCCTTTGGGATTGGGGACGGAATGAGATAAGCATAATGAGTGGGCAGTGAAGGAATAGCGATTAGAAGGCGGGGGGGGGGGGGGTGTATGCACTTTGAAAATATGAAATAATAGCTTGTGTCTAAAAAATCAACAACAAAAAACTCTTGGGAAGGTTTCGTTCACCTCTTCTTTAAAAATCCCCCAGTCGCTGTAAACA
>CAUYQG010299857.1:0-13320 GCA_963574415.1 Tarsius wallacei
TGACCCAGAGGGAATATACTGAAAATACAATCTCTGGAGGGACAGGATGAGTGCTGAGTCTCAGGCTCCTGACCCCCTACCCTGATTCAACCACAAGACAAAGGATGTGGCCAGAAAAGGATGAGGAAGATCTCCAAAAAGATCAGTGGTGAATCTGGGGCTGACCTAACCTCCTCATCCCCAACAATTCTCTGGTCATCAGTTCCACATAGCTGGGGCAAGACTGAGAGGGACAAGCCCAGGTGAAGCCTGGACCTCATCCCCAACAGGAGGACTCTACACAAGGATAAGTCTGACTGAGATGCCTCCCACCAGTAAGTGAGGAAGAGACAATCCCTCACCTCCCCACTAGAGAGGAATCTCCCTGACCATACTAGAGTGGTAGGGGAGGACTGAAGCCCTACCCATCTTCACTGTCCCCTCCTCCTCCTTCCAGGTACTGGGAAGATTATGAATGAGGCCAAAGTTCTGCAGGAGAAAGAAGAGGACCTAAGAGGAACAATTGCAGAACCTACTGTAAAAGGGCAGGATTTTTTTGGTTTGTTTGTTTTTTAATTTTTAAATATTTTTCCTTTGTGCATGAATGTGTGTGTAAGGGCTCGATCTGCATCCCTCTCTACCCCCTTTTCTTTTTTCTTTCTTTCTTTGTTCTTTTCTTTCTTCTTTCATTTTTTCTTTTCTGTTTATGTGTGTACATAAAGGACTGAGTGCTCATCTTTCAGTTTTTTTGTTTTTGCTTTTATATTCTTCTCTTTTTTAGTTTAATGTGTGTAAGTTTGATTTGAATTCTTATTTTCTTTTTCTTCTTTCATTTTGAGTTGGGAATGTGTGTGTGAGTGTGTGTGTGAGTGTGTGTGTGTATGTGTGTGTGTGTCTGGTTTTCCTGTTTTCTGTTATTATTCTTGTTTTTTGTTTTGTTTTGCTTTGCTGTTATTACCGTTTGTTTGGTGTGCATGTGTGTGGGGATGTGTATGGGTGTGTTTAATTGTTTTTTTGTTTTGGTTTCTTATCTTGTTGTTCTGTGTGTTTTTATTGTTTTTTAATAAAATGTAGAATAAAATGTATTATTATTATTATTATTATTATTATTATTTTGAGTTGGAGTCTCACTCTGTCACCCAGACTGGAGTGCAGTGGCATGCTCCTAGCCACCGCAGCCTCGACCTGCTGGGCTCCGGCGATCCTTCTGCCTCAGCCTTCCAAGTAGCTGGAACTACAGGTGCATGCTACCATGCTCGGCTAATTTTTTTTTTGATGTTTTGTAGATATGAGGTCTCGCCAATTTGCCCAGGCAGATCTCGAACCCATGGGCTCAGGCAATCCGCTCACCTCAGCCTCCCAAAGTGCAGGATTACAGGCTGAGCCACCGAGCCCAGCTAAAATGTGTTATTTTATTTGAATTTTCTCTGTTCTCCTCATTGCTGTTACCGTATCTTGGACTCAGGGAGTACACACATGTACCCACTGTATCATCATATAGAATGATGTTATGCAGTGTGTCTCAGGAAACACATATCACAATCAGTGAACACTGTGATTTGCAAGTAGTTTCTGAATTCTAGCTCCCCATCATCAGCCTTATTCAACTCTCAAACCTACAAGAGACTGAAAAGCTTCCCACACATAGTCCTGTTTCAAAATTGAACAAATTCAGAGCCTTGATTAAGGAAAGAATAAAGGGCCAAGAAAACATCAAAAATAAAAGCCTCTCCCACTGCCACTAAATAATGAAACTAAAGCAAATAGAAAGAGATCTGTCACAAATGAAAAAAAAGTAACAGAAGAGCACAGGTAATTACCAATGTAACAAAGAGAAAATGACTGAAAAATCAGACCTCAGAGCCCAAAGAATGAAACTTACTAACAACTGGCCCCAGAATACTACAGGAATTAAGGAATGGATGTAAATAGTGAGTAAGACTCAAGAAAGAGAAGATGCAACACTTAAAGAACTTGTAACCGAGATTTTGGCCATAAATTATTTCATCCAGGAGCTAAATAACAAGATGACAAGCATGGAAAGCAGAATTAAACAAAAGAAAGTATCTCACAATTTGAAGACTAAAACATGAAATTAACCTGATCTGTAAAATAATAGAAAGAGAACTCAGAACAAAGAGCACAGCCTCCAAGAGATATGTGATTATATCAAAAGGCTGAACTTGCACCTGATTGGTATCCCAGAAGAAGAAAGGGAGATGGAGAATACCTTGGAGCAAGTATTCCAGGTTGTTCAAGAAAGTTTTCCCCATCTCATCAGAGATGTGACCGTTCAAACACAAGAGATAAAGAGAACCACAGCAAGACACCAAATGAGAAGACTAACCCTTAAATGCAAAGTAATTCACCTAGACAAAGTAGGCACAAAAATAAATATCCTAAGGGAGCAAGAGAGAAGGGTCAGACTACCTACTGGGGAAAACCAATCAGAATAGCAGCAGATCTATTGGCAGAAACACTACAAGCTAGAAGGACTGGAGTCCAATATTCAAAATCCTCAAAAATAAACAATTTCAACCAAGAATTTTCTATGCTGCCAAGCTAAGCTTCATCAGTAATGCAGAATTAAAATCCTTCCTAGACATCCAATCCCTAAGAGATTGTGCAAATTCCAAACCAGCTCTATATGATATACTTAAAAAGATATTAAGCACAAAAGAATTTAAAAAAAGAATGACCACACACTTCACAAGAGAATAGTATAAAAGAATCAACAGAGAATACATCATGACTATAAACTTGAAAACACACACACACATCAACCAAAAAGCTAAAACAAAACAAATTTTTTAAAATGTTTAAAAAAACCTCCTGACAAGGATAAACAATTACATTACAATAATCTGTCTGAATGTGAATGGACTAAACACACCACTGAAAAGGCACAGGATGGCAAATTGGATAAAAAACCATGACCCAATAATTTACCACATTCAGGAAACTCATCTCACCACAAGGGATGCATACAGACTCAAAGTTAGAGCAAAGAAAATGAGTTTCAAAGCCAGGCATGGTGGCTCATGCCTTTAATACCAGCACTTTGAGAGGCTGAGGTGAGGGAATTGCCTGAGCCCACAAGTTTGATACTATCCTGGGCAACTTGGCATGACCTCGTCTCTACAATAGATAAAGAAAATTATCTGGGCATGGTGGCACACACCTGTGGATTCATCTATTTGGAAGGCTGAGGTGGAAGGATCACCTAAATGCAGCAGGTCGAGGCTGCAGTGGATGTGAGCGTACTACTGCGCTCCAGCCTGGGTGACAGAGTGAGACTCCAACTCAAAAAAAGAAAAAAAAAAAAAAAAAAACGAGTTTCCAAGCAGATGGATAACAAATAAGGCAGGAGTCATGATCTTAATATTAGACAAAACAACTTTTAAGCTATCAAAAATTTAAAAAGTTACAGAAAGACACTACATAATGATAAAAGTTTCAATCCATCAAAAGAAATATCCATCCTAAACATATATGCACCCAACACAGGACCAACAGTGATTATAAAACAACTACTAAGTTAACTAAAAAAAAATGACTCTAATGCCATTATAGCTGGGGACCTAAAGACCCCACTAGCAACCCTAGACAGATCATTGATACAAAAAAAATCAGCAAAGAGATCTGGAACCTCAACTTGATGATCGATCAAATTGACTTGATACCCACAGAATACTCCACCCAATAACCACAGAAGATACATTCTACTCACCACGACATGGAACATCCTAGGCCATAAATCTAGCCTAAACAAATTTCATAAGATTGAAATACTGTCATGCACCCTCTCAGACCACAGTGGAATAAAAATAAATATCAAAACAAACAAAATTCCCCCAAAACCAACAAATACATGGACATTAGACAGCATGATGCTGAACGACCACTGAGTCAATAAAGAATCAAAAATTAAAAGATTCCTGGAAACAAATGAAAATGAAGAAAAATCCTACCAAAACCTCTGGGATGTCATGCAAACAATTCTAAGAGAAGAATATATATCTCTACAAGCACACATCAAGAAAATGGAAAGATCATAAATTGACAGCTGAACAAATCCCTAACTTTAGCAGAAGAACCCAGATCACCAGAGTAAAAGTGCAAATAAAGGACATAGAAGACAAAAATATCATAGAAAAAAATCAACAAAACAAAAAGCTGGTTCTTTGAAAAAATAAACAAAATTGATGAACTCCCAGCCAGAATGACCAAGAGAAAAAAAAAAAAACCCAAATCAACAAAATCAGAAATGCAAAAGATCATGTCACAACTGACTCTGAAGAAAAACAAAAGATTATCAGAGATGACTATGCACACCTGTATGGAAACAAACATGATAACCTAAATGAAATGGAGGGCTTTCTGACATCTCACAGCCTCAAAGGTTGGAACAAGAAGACAATGAGACACTAAATAGACCCAGGAAATTGACTCCATTGTAAGAAAACTACCTACAAAAAAAAAAAAAAAGCCCAGGACCAGAAAGCTGTCCAGTGAAATTGTAGAAAACATACGAGAAGGTTCTACCAATCCTATTGAAAGTATTCTAGGCAATTGAGAAAAATGGAATTCTCTCCACATCATTTTGTGACACTAACATCACGCTGATACCCAAACCAGGTACAGGACCAACAACAACAAAAAAAAGAGAATTACAGGTCAATATCCCTAGTTAACATGGATGTAAAAATTCTCAACAAGATTCTAGCAAATCGGTTCCAACAACACTTCTCAAAAATTTTCCACCATGATCAAGTAAGCTTCGTCCCCACTATGCAGGGTTGGTTCAACATCTGCATGACCCTAAATGTAATTAAATACATGAACAGATATGAAAACAACAATCACATAATTATGGCATAAGATGCAGAAAAAGTCTTTGACAAAATACAGCACCTCTTCCTGATAAAAACCCTCACACTCCAAGGCATAGAAGGAACATAACTCAAAATATTAAGTGCCATCTACGGTAAGTCCACAGTCAGCATATTGCTGAATGGACAGAAGCTGGAAATATTTCCCCTGAACTAGAACAAGACAAAGCTATCCACTCTCATCCCTCTTATTCAACATTGTGTTGGAAATCCTGGCTAGAGAAATTAGATGAGAGTAGGAAATCAGGGGTATCCAAATAGGAAAAGAGGAAGTTAACTTATCTCTCTTTGCTGATGATATGATCCTATACCTCAAAAACCCAAGATAATCTGACAAAACCTGTTTTCACCGAAAAAGGACTTTGGCAAAGTCTTGGGGTATAAAATAAGTGTGCAAAAGACAGTTGCATTCTTATATACCAACAACAAGCAGGAAGAGAACCAAATAAAAAGCACAATCTCATTCATAATAGCCACAAAAAAGGAAACACTTCAACATCTTTCTAACCATAGAAGAGAAAGAACTTTACAATAAAAACTACAAAACACTGCCCAAAGAAATCCAAGAAGATACCATCAAATGCAAAAATATTACATGCTCATGGATAGGAAGAATCAATATTGATATACTGTCCATCCTACCAAAGGCAATCTACAGATTCAAAGAAATAACCATTAAATTACCAACATCATACTTCCCAGACCTGGAAATGACAATACAGAAATTCATATGGCAACATGAACTACCATGAATAGCTGAAAAATTCCTCAGCAAAAGAAATAACACAGGAGGTATCACACTTTCAGACTTTAAACTTTACTATAAGGCTGCAATAATCAAAACAGCCTGATATTAGTACAAGAACAGCCATATGGACCAATGGAATGGGATTGAGATTCCAGAAGCAAAACATTTCTCAATGAACTTGTCTTTGACAAAGCCTCCACCAATAACCACTGGGGAGAGGGGAACCTATTCAGTAAATGGTGCTGGGAAAACTGACTGACCAAATGCAGAAGATTGAAACAGGATCCCTAACTATCACCATTCACAAAACTCAACTCTAAATGGATCGAAGACCTAAATGTAAAATCTTAAAGTGTAAGAAATGCAGGAAACACCCTCATAGAAATTGGAACTGGCAATCAATTCTTGATGAAAACTCCAAGTTCCCATGCCATAAGAGATAAGATAGACAAGTGAGACCTCATCAAACTGAAAAGCTTCTGCAAAACAAAAGAAACCATCAAGAGAGCAGAGAGATAGCCCACAGAATGGGAAAAAATATTTGCCAATTGTATATCTGACAAAGACCTAACATAGAGGGTCTACTAGGAACTCAAATGTGCCAAGAGGAAACAAAAACAAAAACAAAAACAAAAACAAATATCCTCATTAAAAAGTGGAAAAGAGACTTGAATAGACACTTCCCAAAAGAAGATATACAGGCAGCCAACAGGCACATAAAAAAGTGCTCAGCCTCACTAATCATCAGAGGAATGCAAATCAAACCACATTGAGATACCACCTAACTCCTGTATTAAAGGCCATCATTAATTAAACAAAAAGCAACAGATGCAGAAAAAAAGGAGTGCTTCTACACAGCTGATGAAAATGCAAACTAGTGCAACCTCTTCAGAAAACAGTGTAGCAAATTCTAAAAGAACTAGATATTGACCTGCCATATGATCCAGCAATCCTCCTACTGGGAATATATGCAGAAAAACTCAAATCATTCTACAAAAAAGATGCCTGCACCCGCGTGTTTATTACAGCACTATTCCCAACAGCAAAAACATGGAACCCACCAAGCTTCCCATTGAAACTGGACTGGATTAAAAAAATGTGGTACATATACACAATGGAATATTACTCATCCATAAAGGAAGATAAACATATGGACTTTGCAGCAACTTGGATGGAATTAGCATCTATCATATTCAGTGATCTATCACAGAAACAAAAAAACAGAGTCCCACATGTTCTCAATCATAAGTGAACACTGAGCATTGACCATAATACTATAAGAAAGGGATTGGCAGTAGTGGGATACTGCCAGGGCAGGAGGGAAGACAAAACATCAATAAGAGTACCTGATCTTAAACCAGGCAATGTTGGGACAAAAGGGAGGCCCAAACTTTACCTGTATGATGATCACTTTTATACCTAATCCTGAATAGTACCCCATATCTTTAAAATAAGAAAATAAAAAATAAATATCTCTCCAATTATTTAGTTCTTTTTAATATTCCTTTTCAAAGTTTTATGGTTTTTCATATATCAATCTTGTATCTAATTTGTTAGATTTATACCTAAGTGCTTTATATTTTGTATGCAAATACAGATGATAATGTGCTTTCAATTTCAAATTTTATTTGTTCATTGCTGGCTTATAGGACATCAATGGAATTTTATCAAATATTAACCTTAAATCTTGAAGCCTTGTTATAATAACTAGTACTTCTATGAATTTTTTTCAGTTCCTTAGGATTTTTATCTAGATGATCACGTCATTTGTGAAACAAAGACAGTTTTATTTCTTCCTTCCTAATCTGTAAAACATTAATTTTCTTTTCTGTTCTGTTGTGTTAACTATGACGTTCACTTTTATGTTGAAAATCAGTGGTGATGGGGACATGTATAGTCTTGCTCCTGATCTTAGTGGAAAACGTTTAAGTTTGTCAGCATTATGATTTTATTTGCATATTTTTTGTAAATTTTTTTTATCAAATTGAGGTAGTTCCCTTTTATTCCTAGTTTGCTGAGAGTTTTTATCATGAATATCTGATGGATATTTTTCAAATGTTTTGTATGCATCTGTTGATAAGATTATGCTATTTTTCTCCTTTATTCTTTTGATGTGATGAACGATATTAATTGGGTTTCTAATGTTGGACCTGCCTTGAATACCTGTAATAAATCCTACCTGGTCGTGGTATACAATTTTTTGTATACATTGTTGAATTTGATTTGCTAATTTTTTTGTTGAGAATTTTTGCATATCTGTGTATAAGAGTTTTTGTTCTGTGGTTTTCTTTTCTTGTAATGTTTTTGCTTTGTTTGGGTATTAGAGTATTGCCGAACTCATAGTAAGTTAGTAAGTCTTCTCTATGTTTCAATCTTCTGGATTAGATTGTGGAAAATTGGTACAATTTCTTCCTTAAACATTTGGAACAACTCAGCAGTAATCATATCTGGATCTAGTGCTTCCTGTGTTTAGTAGTTATTAATTAACTGATTCAATATATTTAATATATATATAGACTAATTCGGATTGTGTGCTTCTTTTGACTAAATATTGGTACAGAGTGGCTTTCAAATAATTTGCTCATTTCAACTAGATAATTAAATTTGTAGGTGTAGAAGTATCCATGATGTTATTTTATTATCTTTCAAATGCCCATAGAACCTGTAATGACAACTCCTATTTTGTTTCTGGTATTTGTACTTCTCTGTTTTCATAGTTTGCTTGACTAAAGCTCATCAATTTTATTGATCTTTTCAATGAATTATCTGTCAGTTTTTTTTTTTACTTTCTTTACTGAATTCCTATTTTCAATTTTATTGTTTTCTGCTCTAACTTTTATTGTAACTTTTCTTCTGCTTACTTTAGATTCAGTTGGTTCTTCTTCTGGTTTCGTAAAGTAAAAACTTAGACAATGAATTGTAGATCTTTCTTTTTTCAAACATATATATTCAATGCTATATACTTCCTCCTAAGCAACGATTTCGCTGCATCTCACACACATTTTGGTAAGTGGTATTTTTATTTTCACTTATTGCAAATTATTCATGAATTTTGCTTGACAATTCTTCCTTGTCTCATTTGTTATTAAAAGTTTATTTTCTAATTTTCAAGCATTTGGGGACTTTTCAGCTATTTTTTAGGTTATTGATTTTTTACTGTAATTTCATTTTGGTCTGAGAGCAGACATTGTATGATTTCTATTATTTTAAATTTGTTAAGATGTGCTTTATAGCTCAGAATGTGGTCTATCTTGCTGAATGTTCTATGTGAGGTAGAGAATATGTATTCTGCCTTTGTTGGAAAGTAGTCTAGAGATGTCAATTATATTCAGTTGATTGATGGTGCTGTTAAGTTCAACTATATCCTTATTAATTTTATACCTTCTGGATATGTCTATTTCTAATAAAAGGATTTTAAATTTACTATAATTGAGTATCTATTTATCCTTGCTGTTCTATCAGGGTTTATTTCTTGTGCATTTTGACATTCTGTTGTTAGGTGTATACAGAGTAAAGATTTGTATGTTTTCTTAAAGTGTAGTGACTCCCTTATATTATGTACTCCACTTTTTTATTCCTAATAACATGTTTTGCTCTGAAGTTTATAATTAATATAGCTACTAAAATTAATATAGCTACTCCCATGTTTAGATTATAATTAATTTGATATATCATTTTCTATCCACTTATTTTTATTCTACAAGTTTTTATATTTAAAGTAATTTTCTGGAGAAAGCACACTAAACTTCACTAGAGAAACCATATCGTCCATGGAGAAGAGACAAGAGCAAAGCCAGGCAGCTTGCTGAGCTGGGATTCAATATATTTAATATATAGAGAGAGTCAAGACAGACTTCCTAACACAGGAAAGAGATGAGTGAGTGTAAAACTTCCAGTCTTTCACACCTCAACCACAATCCTAGTTACAGAAGGGCCCCCTCAATCCCTTTCCCCTCTGCCCAGTCTCTAGACTGACACAGGGAACCACCTTTAGACTGATCAAAGACACTACTGGAGCCCACATGGAATCCAATGGGCTTTTCTTCTCTGAGAAGAGTGGTACTGACTCTTGCCACCCTGCCAAGAAGGGAGATTGGGTGATTTTGTGCACCCCCAGGGCAGATACGGCAGCCACAGCAGAAAGAACAAGGTGGAAAATACACCACATGGCATCCCTGCTTCTTCAACTTCCACCAAATGGGGCTTGCCTACTTTGGAGGGAGACTTCTACCACACCTGCCTCACCCTCATCTGATCACTTCAGTTACAGTTCAACTCCCAAAAGTCACCAGCTTCCAGAGACCACTGATGAACCTCCCATAGCCTCTGCCACTGCTGCTTTCAACTATAATGCCCACAGGCCAAAGAGAAAATAGAACAGCAAGGTAATTCTTGCAATCCCAGGCTGTACCCTACAGCCACACTGCACAATTTCAGCCTTCATAGATTTTATTTGCTTTGGCAACAGGCACCCAGGCACAGTGCAGACACCCTGAACCTGGCTGAACATTGCAGCTCCAGTTTGGTGGTACTCTGAAGGCCTGACTTCCAGAGGTTTCTGCTGAGTACATGCCAGGTGCCACCACCACTGCCTCAAATCCTGCTTTCTGTGGATCAGGGAGGAAACAAGAAAATTAGTTGCTTTGGCATCCCCCCAGAACAGATGCAACAGCCACAGTGCAGAGGAAAGGGCAGTCTGCACATTTTGCAAGGCCTACTTCTGTGGCTTCCTGTCAGGTGGTGCTTGCCTGCTGCCACAGAAGTCATCCCAGTTTGGTGCAGCCACCCCACTTCCAACTGAGCACTGCAGCTGTGGTTCAGTACTCCTCTGAAACCCCACATCCCAGATGTCACTGTACTTCTCTTCTACTTGATGCCGCTGCTCTCTCAGCTCTTACCATCCAAGTGTCAGAGACAGAATAGGAAGGTGGGCCCTAAATGAAGTCAATCAACCATATACAAGGTACACCACAGTTATACACACAGAGGAAAAAAGAAAGTCTCAAAATCCCATCCTAACAATAGCAAATTCAAAATAAGAAATGTCAACTTTCTCAGATGAAAAGGTACGCTCAAAGTCAGAGTGTTATGACACCTCCAAAGGATTGCATCAGCTCCCTGGCAATGTATTCTGACCAGAATTGAATATCTGAAGTGACAGATATAGAATCCAGAATATAGATTACAAAGAAACTCAATGAGCTCCAAGAGAAAGTGGGAATCTAAAGCAAGAAAGCCAGGAAAATATACAACAATTGAAAGATGACATGGCCATATTAACAAAGAACCAAATTGAACTTCTAAAACTGAACAATTCGCTTCAGAAATTTCAAATCATAAGTCTTAACAACAGACTAGACCAAGCAAAATAAAAAAAAAAATTCAGAGCTTGAACACCAACCCTTCAAACCCAAAAGAAGAGTTAACTATCATAAATATATATGCAACCAATATTGGAGCACCCAAATTTAGAAAACAAGTACTTTTGGACCAAAGGGAAAATTTAAAAGGCAGAAAATTAACAAGCAAATTCTGAGCTAACCTTCTCATGGGCACATGAAACATATTCTAAGATGAACCATATTACATCATAAAACAAATTTTGATAAATTTCAAAAAAAAATGAAATTATTGTAAACATCATATGACACCACATTAGAATAAAAATAGAAATTAATACCAAGAGACACTTATGAAATCGCACAAATCCATGGAAACTAAATGACTTTTCTTTAAATGATTTTTAAGTAAACAAGGAAATCAACACAGAAATAAAAATACTTTGAAATAAATGAAAATAGACAAACAATTTACCGAAACCTCCGAAATTCAACAAAAGCAAAGTTAAGTGCTAAAATCTTTTATCACAACAATAGAAATATTTTAAATAAGCAACCTAATATTACACCTGAAGGAACTAGAAAAACAAGAACAAACCAAATCCAAAGGTAAAGCAAACCAGAGCAGAGACCAAAACAAAAGAAAACCAAAAAATGTACAAAGAATCAACAAAACAGAAAGTTAGTTATTTAAAATTATGTGAATAATGATAGACTGCTGGCAAAATTAACAAAAAAAAGAGAGAAAATCTAATAAGCACAATCTGAAATTACAAAGGTGACATTGTAAACCAATCCCATAGAAATATAAAAAGTTCTCAGAGATTACTATAAATATCTATATGAATGTAAAGTAACATGCCTAGAGGAAATGGACAAACTCCTTGAAACACACAGCTCTCAAGACTGAAATAGGAGAAAAAAGTGGAAACCACAAACAGACCAATAACAAGTCACAAAATTGAATCAATAATAAAAAAAGAATCTACCAACCAAGAAAAGTCCTGGACCAGATGAACTCACAGCCATGTTCAGCCAGACATAAAAGGAAAAACTGGAACTAACCCTACTGAAACTATTCTAAAAAGCTGAGCAGGAGAGATTTCACCTTAATTTATTCTACAATGACAATATCATTCTTATATCAAAATATGGCAAAGACACAACCAAAAACAAATGGGAAAATATCACTGATAAATAAAGATGCCAAAATCCTCAACAAAATGCAAGCAAACTACATTAACAGTACATCAAAAAGATCATTCACCATGATCAAGTGGACATAAGCTTATTAAAAATATTCAAATCAATAAACGTGATTCACCACATAAACAGAATTAAAAACAAAGGTCATATGATCATCTCTATAGACAAAGAAAAGCATTCAATAAAATATAACACCACTTCATGATAAAAATCATCAACAAACTGAGTGTTGAAGGAACATATTTCAATATAATAAATGCCATCTATTAAAATCTCACAGCCAACATCACACAGAATAGGCAGAAGTAGGAAGCATTTCCTCTAAGAACTGTCATACACACAAAATAATGTCCACTCTCACCACTCATATTTAACAGAGTACTGGAAGTCCTAGCCAGAGCAATTGGACAAGAGAAAGAAAGCACCTAAATAGAAAAAGAAATCAAATCATCTCTCTTCATAGATGATATAATTTTATATATAGAAAACCCTGAAAATTTCACCTGGACCTGATAATTGACTTCAGTAAAGTCTTAGAATAAAAAAATCAATGTTGAAAAAACAACCATGGTTCCGGTCAAGATGGCGACGACATAGGTGGAACTGTGAGATTCTCTGAATGTGAGTTCCCCCAAAAGACTCTTGCCCTCCTTTCCATACCCCCTTGCCCACAGCTGGATGCATTGGTCTGAGGCTCAGGGAACCCCAGTCCCATGCAGGGCCGGCTATTGCATCCCAGGCTGCACCCTCGTGGGTGGGAAGGCTCGGGTCTCAGCTCCCTCCCTGGCTGTATCGAGCCCAGACCGAGCCTCCGGTCACCCTGAGAGGCTCTGGGCACCCGCACCTCGGAGAGACTGATTCCATTTCTGACTGAAGTACGCTGGGAGCGGTGCGGGGCCACTTTCTCCGCTCACTGCCTGACCTTTGGAGCCTTGGGGCTCTGAAATCTGGAGCTCTGGAGCCCCGAGTGGAGCGCCCAGCTGTGCAGCTGATCCCAGGGAGGCTCACACTATCACTCTACAACAGACCATCATAGTCAATTGCCCAGGGACCCAAAGAGCAGAGAAAAGGGATCCTATCACTTTGACCATTCTCCAGGCAGAGACTCGCATTGCCCCGCCCACCTACAAGCAGTCTCCACCTGGGTTCCCAAGGT
>CAUYQG010299858.1:0-26737 GCA_963574415.1 Tarsius wallacei
AATCAAAAAATTAGCCGGGTGTGGTAGCGCGCGCCTGTAGTTCCAGCTACTTGGAAGGCTGAGGCGGAAGGATCGCCGGAGCCCAGCAGGTCGAGGCTGCGGTGGCTGGCAGCGGCCACTGCACTCCAGTCTGGGCGACACAGTGAGACTCCAACTCAAAAAAATAAAATAAAATAAAATGAAAATAAAAGCTGAAGGCATCTCCAAGCTTGAAACAGACGTACTGTAGCCATCTGTCTACCTCGTACGAATTGAGCATCCTTAATCCTCAACATCTGAAATGCTCCAAAATATGAAACTTTTCGAACACTGCTATGAAACCACAAACGGAAAATTCCACACCTGGCCTCACATGACAGGTTGCAGTCAAAATGCAAGTGTACGACATACAGGTCATTATCTCCTTTTCCCCAGGAGACTCCCTCCCTTCTGGTCCCTCAACTGCTTCAGATGTTTCTTCTCACCAACAAACAATCAGAGCATACAGTAACCTTTAAATCCAAACATAGCATCATAGATGGAAGCTGAAGGCCTTCACTGTTTGTTTGTCTCTGCTGTTGTCTAACAGCTGATCCAGGTATGCTGTTGACTTTACTGCTTAATTACCCTGAACACACTGTTTTGTGTCAAAGTAAGTGATGCTTTTTTATTGTTAAGGACTTATGTGTGAATAAATGTAAGGAAATGAGTGCTTATCAGTAGCACATAAATTCAGGGTCAGGAATGACGGTGATGTCAAACAATCACAGACTGTCCACAAGGGTGGCTGAGATGGTGACAGCTTTGCTTTCTGATGGTTCGGCGTACACAAACTTTCTTTCATACACACAATTATTTAAAATATTATATGAAATTACCTTCAGGCTATGTGTATAATAAGGTGTATCAGAAACAAATGAATTTTGTGTTTACACTTGGGTCTCACTCCCAAGATATCTCATCATGTATGTGCAAATATTACAAAATCTGAAAAAAAATTTGAAATCCGAAACACTTCTGGTCCCAAGCATTCCCATCCAGAAGACATCAGTTTGCATAATGAGAGAAAGCAAGGGGTCAGGAGTGCAGCTCTGGAGTCAGAAAGGCTTGGGTTTGAATCCCTACTCTGCTTCTTGCTAGCTGTGTGACCTTGGGAAAGTTCATTGACTTCTCCCAGGCCTGTCTGGGCAGGGAGACAGTGGGATAACAGCGCCTCTTCAGAACGGCCATATGTGCATTCCATCATCACACTGCACAGCACAAGAGCTCAGGGCATAACAGCTGTGTTGATCTCAGAAGTAGAAATTGTGGAGAGAACAGATGCTGAGAAAAGCAGAGAAAAGAACTGGTGTCCCAGTGCTGTGTGAGCTCCTTTACTCGGGCCTCAACACCTGATGGACCTCTTCAAACATGGTTGCCAGATTGAACTCAGTGTTCTGGGTGCAGCTGTTCTGACCATCAGGGAGCAGAGAATCGGCCCCTCTTTTTTTCTGGTTCTCTCTTGATCGCCTAACAGCTACGGCCTTGCTGGTGGGGACAACTCCCTGCTTCCCAGTGTTGAGGAACACCCTGAGGCGTTCTTTTACACAGCAGTGGTGATGTCACATCTCTCCTATGCTGTGTTTGGGCAGCTGGTCTTCTCTCGTGGGTTGAATTCTTAGGCAGCAGCCACAGAAATGGAGTTTGGAGTATAAGATGTCCATGAGGGACCAACATGTCTGAAGAGGAGGGGACTCAGCAGAATTGGGCAGAGGAAGATAAGACCCCAAAACGTCTCAACTAACCTGGTATGAAGCTTTGGAGCAAGTCTCCCTGATCAGAGTGTCCAGTATCAGGCTTGAAGGGGATGGGTCTTTCTACAGCCAGGTCACCAGATGCAGGAGACCCTGCGGAGGGTGTGGTCTTGGACAGAGCAGCTCTCTGCGGCTGAGGCAAGCTGTGAAGGAGCTGACAGCTGGAGGGTGTCTGCTGACCACACTTTCCCAGCTGCACGGCAAGTGCTTCCTTGGAGGAAGATCTGGGAAGCACATCTCTGTGTGTGCTGGGACCTCTGTACCCAGATATAGCACTCATGATTCCCTTTTCAGCACAGCTGGAGAGGCCAGTGGTGGAACATGCTGCCCTATGTAAGCCAGCTCTCTCCTCTCTGACTGCTTTTCCCCCGCACAGGCCAGCTTCTGGAAACCCTAGTCTACATATGTTGTCTCCACCTTTCTCATTCCATTATTCTTCAAACCTGCTGCACTCGCTTCTACCATCTACTTAACCGAAATTATTCTAGTCAAGGAAATGGCCTCCATTTGGAAAAACCCAGAAGATCTTTTTTTATCCTGTTCTAAAACTTTCAGCCTCAGTCAGAATGGTTGGCCTCTACCTCCTTCTCAAAACACTTTCCTTCCTTGGTTTTCTTAAGTACACTACGTTAGCTCTATTTCTTTCTTCTATCTCTTCTTGTCTCTCAATGGTCGCATTCCTCAGAAATCAGCCCTAAGCACTCAGTTCCTCTCCACTTGTCTTCTTGTCTCTTTTGTTCTCTCTCTCCTACTCTCCTCTCTTATTTTTCTCTTTTCTTCCCCTTCCATCTCCCTCTCCTCCCTTATCCCCTCTCCTATCTTCTTCTTGCCTCTTCTCTTTCCTCTGTACACTCTCTCAAGGAGGTTGTATTCATGCTCATGGCCTGAGAGCTCATCTATGGGGGGGATCCCCAAAAACCTGGAATGTATTTATTCCAAATTGTATATTTATTCTTACATGTTTAAACTTTAGTCACCTTCTAAGTACTCTCCGTTTGATGCAATACGCCTATTGAGATGCTTTTTCCCACTGCTCAAAACAGTTTCTGAGCTCATCAATATTGATGCCTTTTAGTACTTCTGCCATTTTTTGTTTCACCTCTTTCACATCAACAAAATGTTTCCCTTTGGGGACTTTTGTCATCCAGGGAAACAAAAAACAGTCACTTGGAGTGAATAGGGAGGGTGGGGCACGGGAGTCATGTTGTTTTTGGTCAAAAACTGCTAAACACTCAGTTCAGTATGGGCAGGTGCACTCACAAGTCACCCATTATGAAATGGGCACACACATTGAAAGAATCTTCAAAGAAAAATTCACTGAGGCCAAACACAGCCTTTCACAACAGTGCTAGCTGGTACACTGATGCTGATGGGTTCCTAGAATACTTACCTAGAGGGGGAGGCCTGTACTACAAGGGACCCACCCTCCAATACATAATTCCATTGTTTTTTGGGAGGATCCCCCTAACTACCAAATATACATCTCTTCTGAATCCTAGATTTCTGTCATAAGTTTTATTCATGAACATCCTGAACTTAGCCATTCAAAATTGAATTCTTCAAACCTACTCTTCTCCTAGATATCACCGTCTCAATAAATGGCACCATCAGCAATCAAGTTGGTTAAGCCAAAATCCTAGGAGTAATCCTTGTACCCTGATTTTTCTCACTAACCCTGTCTCATGGATAAGCGTGTCCTACAGATTTTACCTTCAGACTGTATGTTGAAAGAATTAACTTGTCTTCATCACCATCGCCACTTTTCTAGCACAAGCTACTATTAACACCTTCCTGGCCTACTGAAGTTGCCTTCTCACTGGTCTCTGTGTTTGCACTTTTGCTCCCCCACAATCCATTCTTCACGCAGCAATCATAGTGATCTTTCTGTAAGTTATGAGTTAGTTAAACAAATATATGTTAAGCACCTGCTGTGAGCTAGATATTGCTCCAGGGCCTGGGGCTATAGCAGAAAACAAATGATAGAAAAGAAGAAAGGGAAGGAAGGAGAGAGAGAGGGAGGGAGGGAGGAAGGGAGGGAAGGAGGGGAAAAAAGAAAAAGAAAGAAAGAAAGAGAGAGAAAGAAGGAGAAAGAAATAACGAAAGAGAAAGAAAGAAAGGAAAGAAAAAAGGGAAAGAGAAAGGAAGAAAGGAAAAGAAAAAAGAAAAAAACCGACCTCTCTACATCCAAAGATTCCCATTCTTTCCAGGACAAAACACAGACTAAAGGCTACTTTAGAAGGTGATAAAAGCTATGAAGTGCTTTGGAGAAAAATGAAGCAAGGAAGTGGGAGGGAGTAGCTAGGGCAAGAGGATGGGGGACTGACAGAGGGTGATATGGAAGGGCTCTGAGGTGACTTTCAGCACGCACCTGAAAGAGGTGAAGGAGTAAGCAATGCCACTTTCCTGCCAGGGCAGCAGAGGGAAGAGAGAGTGTGTTCCAGGCAGAAGAATGGTAAATGCAAAAGCCCTAGTTCAGTGCCTGCCTGGCCCATTTGAAGGACAGCCACTGTCGCTTAGGGAAAGACAGCAGGAAAGGAGGTCAGAGTAGCAAGGGTCTGGTTGTGTGGCCAAGAAAACTGCAAATAATTGGCTTTGTTTGGAGTAAGATGGAAACTACTCTGAGAGTTTTGGGGAAAGGGAGGTGTCAGTTCATTAACCTTCATTTGACAAGTATTTGTTTAGTACCTACTGTATGCCAGTTACTATTTATTTATTTATTTATTTATTTATTTATTTATTTGAGTTGGAGTCTCACTCTTGTTGCCCAGGCTGGAGTGCAGTGACACACTCACAGCCACCGCAGTCTCTACTTGCTAGACTTAGGAGATCCTTCCACCTTAGCCTTCCAAGCAGCTGGAACTATAGACGTATGCCACCACATCTGAGAAGAGCAATAAAATTAATAAGTTTCTGGTCAGACTGACCAAGTTTAAAAAAGAGAAAGCACCCATTACTAATATCAAGATTGGAGAATATGATATCTTTATAGATTCTACAGATAGTAAAAGAATAATAAGGGAATACTATAAACAGCTTTATTCCCATGAATTTCATCGCTTAGAATAGAAAAATTGTTGTTGAAAGAAACAAACTACCAATGTTTACTCAAGAACAAATAGATAACTTGGATAGCACCGCATTTATTAAAGAATTTGAATTTGTAATTTAAAAAACCTACACACAAAGAAAACTCCAGATATCTTCAGTGGTAAATTTTATAAGAACATTTCACTAATGGAATGTTGTGAGGTGACACACATAAGTGCCTTGCATATCCCTAAAAATCTTCCTTGTTCTCCATATTTTTAAATTTTTCTATAAAGGTCTGTGTTCCCACCACAGGCTGGAAGTTCCTTCAAAGCCGGGACCAGCTCTATTGCTTTACCAGTCACCAGTCCTGGCCACGAAACACTGTTAGAACTCATAAACAAATTCAGTAAAGTAGTAGGTTACAAAGTCAACACACACAAACTGGTTGCATTTCTAGGCACTAACAATAAAAAAAAGGGAAAAGGAAAGTAAGAAAATGACTCCATTTACAGTAGCATCAAAAACAGTAAGTCTTAAGGAATCCCAAATAACTCAAAACAGATCAAAGACATACACAAGAGCTAAAACTATAAAACTCAGAAGAAAACATCGGTCAAATGCTTCAAAACATTGAATTTGGCAATAATTTATTGGCTATGACTTGAAAGACACAGGGAACAGAAGAAAAAAATAGACAAATGACTTCATAAAAATTAAAAAACTTCTGTGCATCAAAGTATACTACCAACAGAGTGAAAAGGCAACCTACAGAATGAAAAAAAAATACTTACATTGATATGTAAACATCACTAATATTAGGGAAATGCAAATCAACCGCAATGAAATTCTACCTCACACCCATTAGAGTGACTACTACCAAAGAATACCCAAAATAGTGAGTACTGGCAAGGATGGGGAGAAATTGGAACCCCTGTGCACTGGGGTTCCCACCCGTGTGGGAATGGAAAAAGATACAGCTGCAGTGGAAAACAGTGTGGTGGCTCCTCAAAAGGTTACAAATATTATCATTCAGCAATTCCACTTCTGGTTATGTATCCCAAAGAATTGCAAGCAGGGCCTTGAATCTGTGTACATCCATATTCCCAGCAGCATTATTCACAATAGCTAAAATGTGGTAGGAGACCAACAGATGAGCAAAATGTGATCTATACATACAATGTGATATTATTCAGCCTTAAAAAGAAAGTAAATTCTGACATAGGCTACAACATGGATTAACCTTGAGGACATTATCTTAAGTGAAGTCAGACAATGGGGGAAAATAAAAGACAAATACTGTATGATTTCTCTTATATGAGGTACCTGGAATGGTTAAAATCATAAAGACAGAAAATAGAATAGTGGTTGCCTGGAGTTGGAGGGAGAGGGGAATGGGGAATTACTGCTTAAGGGGCATAGAGTTTCCATTTTGCAAGATGAAAATAGTTCTGGAAATGGATGGTGGTAATGGTTTTATAACAGTATGGATATACAGATATTCTTCAATTTAAGCTGGAGTTACGTCTTGATAAAGTCATTGTAAATCCTAAGTTGAAAATGTGTTTAAGGCAGTTGTGGTGACTCACGCCTGTAATCCCAGCACTTTGGGAGACTGAAGAGGGAAGATTACTTGGCCCCAAGAGTTGGAGACCAGCCAGGGCAACATAGCGAGAACTCTACAGAAAATAAAAAATTAAGCCAGGCTCGGTGGCTCAGCCTGTAATCCCGCGCCTTGGGAGGCTGAGGTGAGTGGATTGCCTGAGCCCGCGGGTTCGAGACCCACCTGGGCAACTTGGCGAGACCTCATCTCTACAATAAATCAAAAAAAAAAATCAGCCGGGCGTGGTAGCGCACGCCTGTAATTCTGGCTACTTGGAAGGCTGAGGCGGAAGGATCGCCGGAGCCCAGCAGGTCGAGGCTGCGGTGGCCAGGAGTGGCCACTGCACTCCAGTCTGGGCGACACAGCGAGACTCCAACTCAAAAAAAAAAAAAAAGAAAGAAAAGAAAAAATTAGTTGGGCATGGTAGCACACCCCTGTTGTCCCAGCTACTTGAGAGGCTGAAGAGGGAGGATTGCCTGAGTCCAGGAGGCCAAGACTGTGGTGAGCTGTGAGTGTGCCATTGCAGTCCAGTCTGAATGAGAGAGTGAGACCTCAACCCCGAAAAAAAAAAGAAGGAAGGAAGGAAGGAGGGAAAAAAAAGGGAAGAAGAAAAGGAGAGAGAGGAAAGGAGGAAGGAGGAAGAAAAAGAAAATGCATTTAATACACTAACCTCATCACTCAGTCCATCCTACCTTGAACGTGCTCACTCACCTTAGCCCACAGTGGGGCACTTACCTTAGAAAACTTACCTTAGCCCACAATGGGGCAAAAACACCTGCAACACAAGTACTCTGGAGAGCACTGGTGGTTACCCCCCTAATGGCCTGGCTGATGGGGGCTGAGGCTTCACTGCCCAGCACTGGGAGACTATCCTACGCTTACAGCTAGCCCTGGAAAAAGCAAAATTCAAAATCTGAAGGACAACTTGCAGAGTCAAGAAGATCACGGGTTAAACATTATAAGTTGGGGACCATTGTACTTAATATCACTGAATTGTATATTTAAAAGTGGTTAAGGTAGTTAACTTTAGATAGTGTATTTCACCACAATAAAAAACTGGAAAAAAATTGTAGACATCTCATTTACTTTTTACCTAGCACACACAGAGGAATGCATCTAAATTTGTACCTCCTTTATGTTTTTTCTCTTTTTTTTTTGTATCTCCTTTATGTTTTTTTTTCCTCTGCCTCTCTTATAGTTTATATCACCCTTCCTCCACTCACTTAGTCTGAAAATCTGGTAGTGAAACTGGACTTTTTCATACCACATTCTAGCCTGGTTGACAGAGTGAAATTTTAAAAGAAAGAAAGAAAAAAAAGGTCTTTCAGACAGAGCATGCAATTGCCTCTCTGAGACTGCCTTCTGCCCTCTCACAGGGCAACTGGTAAGTCAAAT
The DNA here is from genome assembly GCA_963574415.1 of Tarsius wallacei. NCBI lineage: Eukaryota > Metazoa > Chordata > Mammalia > Primates > Tarsiidae > Tarsius > Tarsius wallacei. Next base: position 7,798 of record CAUYQG010299858.1, read on the forward strand.
TTGAGCCGGTGACAGCTCTGCCAGCCTGCATTACTGGATGGCTACAATGAACAGTGCATCTCTGCTGCCCACAGTGAACATGCAGCATGGGGGAGAAATAAAGCTTTTTATTTAAAACCCCTCCATTCCACAAGTAAACATAAGAAAAAGTAAACGATAGTGTGTTCAACGTGGATACGTGCAAGGGGAAAAATAGAGCCGCATGAAGGGGATTGGAAGTGTGGGCGTGGAGACTGACATTTAAACTCCCAGGGTGAGGGAGATCTCCTTCAGAAGACGACTTTTGTGAAAATCTTACAGGAGGCATGTGTGGATGGATGGAGTGAGCCAGCAGAGAGAAGAGGTAACAGAGGTCATGGCCGGATTGTAGAGTCCCGCAGGCCACTGAAAGGAGTTTGACTTTTCCTGTGCTTGAGGTTTTAACCAGATCACTCCAGCCACTGTTTTAAGAATGCTGATAGCAGCAATGGTAGGCTCGGGAAAACCAGTGAGGAGACTTTGCAATAATCTGAATGAGGGATGATGGTGGTCACCAATGGTATGATACGATCAGTTTCTGGCTATGTTTTGAAGTTAGATCTAACGTGATTTTTTTTACAGACTGGACGTGGTAACATTACCCAGTAAGTATGAGATGGTGGTAGCTCCATCAGCCAGGATCCCTGGATGACTGTGTGAGAGATTTCAGGGTGTGAGAGAAAGAGAGGAGTCAAGGACAGTGTTAATATTTTTGACCTCACATTGCCATTAACAGATGGGAAAAGGCTGTGGGAGAAGCAGAATTCAGGGGAGAAGATCAAGGAGTTTCAGGTTGGACAATGTTTTCACTTGGAGACTTTGACGAGACCATTAGACATAGACAAGATGAAGATCTTGGTAGAAAATAAAATATGAGTTATCAGGGTGTGGATTGCATTTAAAGCCGTGGGAATTTATGAGTCACCCAGGGAGTATACACAGCCAAAAAGAGAAATTCAAGTACTGAGTCTTGGAAAGACTCCATGTAAATAAGTGGGACATAATAGAAATGTCCAGCAAAAGAGGTGAAAAGCGATGAACTGAGGGGTTAGAAGGGAAATCAGGGCCGGGCTCGGTGACTCAGTCTGTAATCCCAGCACTTTGGGAGGCTGAGGCGAGTGGATTGCCTGAGCCCACGGGTTTGAGACCCACCCGGGCAACTTGGCGAGACCTTGTCTCTACAATAAATCAAAAAATTAGCCAGACGTGGTAGCGTCTGCCTGTCGTTCCGGCTACTTGGAAGGCTGGGCCGGAAGGATCACCGGAGCCCAGCAGGGTGAGGCTGCGGTGGCCGGGAGTTTGCCATTGCACTCCAGTCTGGGCAACAGAGTGAGACTCCAACTCAAAAAAAAAAAAAAAGAAGGGAAATCAGAAGTATGTGGTATTCCGGAGAGGGGTCCATTCTGTCAAATGTTGCTGAGAGTTCATATTAACAAGAACCGAGAATGAACCCTTCTCTGAAGCCACAGGGGGGCCAAAACCTGATTGCAGCACATATAAGGGAGAAGAGGAATTGGAGTCAGTGGGTCCAAACAGATCATTCAAGGAGTGATTGGAGGGGAACAGAGAAATGTGATAGTATTCTTGAGAAAGTGACAGAGGGTGGCCCCCAGGGACCGTGTGGTGGCCTTGGCCCAGGCAGCTCGTCCATAGCAACGGGAAGAGTGCGAAAGTCACGGACACAGGTGCGGGTGTGTGGGTAGATGTGGAGGTGGGAACTTCAGGAAGGGTTGTTTATTCTCAGCCAAATAGGAAGCAGGTTCGTTAGCTGAGGTGGAGGATGGGGCAGGAGGTGTGGGAAGTTCAAAGAGAAGACAAGCATGAAATATTCATCTAGCAGAGTGAATGGGTCCGTGATTGTCAGGCAACCTGCAAGGCCCACTTGAGGTTAGTGGTCACGAATTAAAATTAGACTGGCGGGAAGACTGTGTGCTTTCTTCCCACCGTGATCCCTTGTGTGGACATTAGCATAGAATGGGCAAAGAACTTGGTTAACCAGACTAGGGTTTTGCCAAACAAACACAAGAGGGGACCCCCAAAACCCCCAAATTATCTTTTTGGAGGGCAGGCCCCTTGTAGTACAGGCTTCCCCCTCTAGGTGATTGTTCTGGGAACCTATTAGCATCAGGGTACCAGCTAATGTTATGCGTGCATCACGATTTGCGGAAGAAACATCCTGAGTTGAGGCAAACAGGTGACTGGTTCTTCCACCATGACAACACACTTGCCCACACCGTGCTGAGCATTCAGCAGTTTTTGACCCAAAACGGCATGACCCCCATGCCCCACCACCCTTATCACCTGATCTCGTCCCTAGTGACTTTTTTTTTGTTTCCCCAGATAAAAAAAGTCTTCAAAGTCCAATGTGGAAGAGGTAAAACAAAAAATGGCGGAAACACCAAAAGGCATCAAAACTGACTAGTTCAAAAACCTCTGAGCAGCGGAAAATGTGTCTTAATAGGTGTACTGCCTCAGACGAAGAGTACTTTGAAGGTGACTGAAGTTTAAACATGTAAGAACTGATACACGATTTTTTATAAATACATTCTGCTTTTTGTCTTGGGTCCCCCTCGTACAGTGCAACTAAAGCAAGGTCCTAAAGATGAAGTATATGCAAAAGGAGTAATGGAAGTGATAAACCTTGGGGCTAGAGCCACGTCAGCTGGAGAAGAGAGGGCCTGAGCAGAGCAGAGTGAGTTAAAGGTGCAAAGGCTGGGCATCACATCAGATCAGAGGACTGACAGTAGTGGGACATCAGAGGCAGCGAGCGGGAGGTCAGGAGGTGCTGGCCAGAAAGGGAGATGCACCAGGTTGAGATTGTAGGGGGCGTGCCATGGAGATTGAGGACAGGCTTTAGATGCTGGGTGTGGGAGTATTTGATCAGATGAAGGACAAGACGATTGGAGGAGAGGCGCCTGGGGATCGAGGATCTGTGAAGCCAGCTCTGTGGAGTTGTGGTCTCAAGAATGCTGACAAGGTGGGCTGGTGAATCTGGGCTGAGATCCCTGGGAGGAGTGAGAGGGAGTGATACAGGGTTTGTGGGAGATGACTTGAAGGGTTGGTGGGTGCTGCAGGCTGCTTGTTTGATAGACAAAGCTGGGCAGTTTTAAGGAAGAGGAAGAGGCATCTGAAGCAGCACCGAGAAGTGAGGAAGACCCTGTCCCACCCCATGCTAGGAGGAATGTAAACGAGAAAAGGAAGTCGCCACTCGAGAAGGCTGCAGGGCACTGTTCTCAGAAGACAGCCGGGCTCCATGAGGGCAAAAAGGGGAAGAGAAGATGTTGAGGGTATTAGATGTTTCTATCCAGTTCAACATGCTTCACTTCCTTCCCACCATGCTTTGAACCCCCTAAACCCAATCTCAGGTCACCTGCCTGCTACCTCTCTACACCCAGTCACACTGTCCTTAGCATGTTCCTGGATATACCAAGTTCATTTCCACCCCAGGACCTTTGCACTTGCTGGTACACTCTTTCCAAATTGCACCTCTGTCTTCAGTCCAATCCCTTAAGTCTCACGTTAGTGTCAGTTCCTCTAAGAAACCTTGTTAAATACCCTCTTTAGACCAGGGTGCTTGGTGCCACATAAGAATCCACACAGTTTCTACCGAGTAGTTTACAGCCTGGTGAAGCGAAGAGGTGAGCAGATAGTCTGAGGGTGCACTAAGGCTACAGAGAAGTGAACCCAGAGCATGTGGGAACACTCAAGGAAGTTCTTCACTGAGCCATGATGGGGTTGGGGGTGGGCTCAGAAAATGGCTAACAAAGCCTTGAGCAAATGAGCAGGAGTTAGCGAGGTGAGGCGAGGAGTGGTTGCTGGGAGAGCCAGGGAGCTGCCAGCACTTTGCAGGGGCGAGACTGTAGAAAGGAGGGTGCCAGGGCGGGCCTGTGAGTCATGCTAAGGAATCAGGACTCTATCCCAGGGCTCATAGGGGAATACTGAAAGATTTTTTGGGGGGGGTCTTTAGAGAGTATATAAGTCTTTTGCTGAAGAATTATGGACAAGAGCTGTCTATTATCAAATTTAGCCATCTTGTGTTTGTCCCAGAACAAGTGTAGAGTTGCCACCCAAAAGCCAGGTGACCACAGCCTTCTGGGGCACAAAGCAAGGTCTAGTGCTGTCTGAGGGAACATGCTGGCCAGGGTCCTGGAACCAACAGAGCTGCAGATTGTCCTGGATGCCTGGCCTCCCACCCACCATCCAGACAGCTTCATGAACCAGCTTTGCAACTGGTACGCCTTCTCCACTTTATTCCAGTGCCAAGGAATTAAAAAAACAAGGAAACGATGGAACAGAATCATTATAAATGTCGCCCAGTCCCCTACCAAGCAATAAACATTCATACGTCCATCCTATGGCTTTACGCCACAGAATCATACCCTGATGCCTTGTGAGATGACCATGGCCTACGTTTATTGAGTGCTTACCAGATGCCAAGTCCACATTACAATGCCACAGAGAGGTAGGTGATTTCCACCTCCATTTTGTACACGAGAGGAAACTGAGAGATTAACTAAATTCCTCCTGCCACATAACTAGCAGATTCAGACCCGTGTATTCTAATACCTGAGCCCATAGCCTAAAACAACGCTTATACATCCACCTTTAAAACTGGTGCCTTCTAAGTTGTCGGAGTAAAATTAAATCAGGCTCAAGCAGTGTGGAAGTGAGGTGTATTTTGCTGTGTTCAAGACTTCATAAAACTGCCTTTCAGGATAGGCCACACCATTGACCAGAGCATTCCACAGCTTGGCATATTGTTCCTGACCAGGCTAGGGTGTCTGGAGAAAAGCTCTGGGTTGCTGAGCATGGGCTGCGTGGCCTGGGCTCTCACTGGCCAGCTTGGTGGGGGTGCTGTCACGTGGCCTGTGTCCAGTGGTGCAGACTGTATGCTGACCCACAGGACTGCACTGCGGGAGGCCCCTTTCTGCGCTTCCCCACCTTGTCCATCACACACTGTCAATGAAAACACACTTGTCCCGTGTTATGTCTCTCTACCATTTGATGGTGAAAGCACCCGTGATTGAGGATTTATTCAGGAAGGGCTTTGGTAGCATCTGGCTCAAGATGAAATTCTCTAGAAATATGGCTGGGATCCCAGAAGCGATCTTGGCTATTCCCGCCACAATGAACTCTGCCTTTTCCCTTTCTCCTAAAAAGAGAAAAAGTGCTGACGCCCACCGCCCCTGGCCCATCTCCAGTTGTGCCTCCCTAGGACCCTCTCCCCGGCCAGCCATGACTGGTCTGCTGTCCAGGCGCACCTTGCACGTAGCCATCCCAGCACCCTGAGCATGCCATTCCCACCTCCCCACACCTTTTGCCTTCATCATTCCTTCGTTTCTCTCCACCTTTCAAAATCACTTCCAGGAAGGCTTTTCTGACAACTCCAGTAGCCCCAGGCGTCTCCCCTGATCGCTCACGGTGCGGTGAGTGTAGTCAGTGTTCCCCAGACACTTACAACAGGAAAGAACTTCCAGATTACATCCTCATCCTTTTCCTCCTGTCACCGAAGACTAAACCAAGGCCCAGAGGGTAAGTGACTTAGCCCAAATGGCCCAGAAGCATACTGTACTCAATGTAATTGTCTCAAGAACAGGAGACTGTCTAGACCTTCTTTGTGCCCTTGACCTTGATGAATCTGCTACAAACCTTGGTGTGCAAGAACACTGAGTTCCTTGATTTTCTCATGGTGGTTGAAATTTGTATTTCTCTTCTTCTGGGACTATGTCAAGGTTCTTGAGTCCTTCACAGAGATAAGGAGGCTGGCCTTTTAGCATCTGTCTCCATGTGTCACCAAGAAGACATCTGGGGCTATTTCAGCATGCGATTCACAGGTTTACTGGCTCCAGGACGCCTCCCTGACTTTCTCAGGACCTGAGAATTCATTGCAAGGCTGGATGTCCATTGCATCTTGGCACTGCACAGCCACTTTATACTTCTCTGGGGCCCTGCAGGAACCAGGGTGAGGCAGTGTCCTGGAGTCCTCTCTCTATGCTGGCCCAGAGAACTCTCTACTAAGCAAAGAAGACTTCTCTTCTCCTGCTTCTTTAGGTCACACTACTCCTTCCCTCAAAGCCAGCTCCTCCCCTTTTACAATAGACCCGGAAGGCCCCAAAAGCCCAGAACCTCATTATTAGCAACTGAAAAACGTGTTTCCCATCCTCCTCATTTCAAACCTGCCCAGAAATTGAGGGGAAATGTTTGTAGTCCATCTTCTTGTGGGATTAAAATATAGCCATTAAGTCTCTCTAGTAAAACAGCCAGAATGGCCTGTCTTGCTAGTTCTTTTACCTGGAAACTTCTTGTCCATTTTTCAACAGGCTGACTCTGGCTTATCCTTTAGGACTCAACTCAGACATCACCTCAGATAGAAATAATCCATATTCATTAATCATCCCCACTGCTCACTCACATCTACAAATGTAGGGCCTTGCATTATTGTCTTCTGTGTGGCCTGACCCCACCTAGCTGACATTGGATGCTCTGCAAATGCATGCTGAGTTGAACCAAACTCGAAGTGAGGTGGTGGGTGGGTGAGGTCGACCTGTTGGCTGGTGGCTTCCCAGGGAAGATAGGCTTAAATGAGAGGTGTCTACAGAGCCACCGATTGAGGAACAGTGCAGCTCTCAGTGGACATTCAAAGGGAGAGCCAGAGAAGGAGGGCTGGGCGGCCCCTCCCTGCTCCCTACCTCTGTTTATGCCAGGTGTTCAGAGAATGGGGATGTTTCTAAGACTGATCAGCAGGTGGCAGCATTGCCCCTTGAATGACGGACTGCCTTTCCTGCTCTGAGAGGCAGTCAACAGGAGGCCTTCTCCAGGCCAGGCTCAGAAGACCAGGATGCCAGCTGCCCTACACACAATAGGGGTCCATGGCCATTTGTGAATTTAATTTTTTCCTTATTGTAAGCCTTTCAGGGGCCTTGCATACAGAAGGGAGCGAGAAAGAGAAGGAGGGAGGGAGGAAAAAAACTAGGCCTCAACCTAGAACCACTGAACCAGAATCTCCTGAATGGTACCTGGGAATCCCCAGATGATTCTGATGGAGGCAGTCCAAACTTTGTGTGACTCTTTGCAAAGGCCTTGTCTTTCCATCACAAAACTGAATGTATCCACTGGGAAAAACTAGCTTGGCCCACAGCACACTCCTGCCTTCCCCTGGGCACTTCCTCTGGGAGGTTGAGCAAGGTATGTTTAGGAGTCCAGAGAGAGATGGCACTGGGTTGCAGAGTCACATACCCACATGCTCCCCTGTGGGTACTCCCTGTCTCCTCTCCGTCCTGTCTTCAGCCCTGGCACGGGGTGGGGGCACCCTGCCACAGCCTGAGCTCCTCCACCCGAGCTTTAACCAAACTCTTGGATGTGTGTGCAGAAGGAGCAGGGTAGCTGAGTAGCGTTTCATGGCCCGACCTGTCACCTCTCAGGCAGGCAGGATTTGGGGAGCCCCTTGGGAAACGGAGGCCCATGGGTGCATCTTGGGTTTGTTGGGGCACAAGTGGGCAGGGCTGCCCATGTATGGAAAATCTGGCCTGGCGCAGCTGCCTGTTGGTATTAACAACAGGTGACTGCTGTTCCTTCTTCCTGTACCTTCCCCAGGTCACTGCCCACAGACAGCCCTGGGCAGAAAGCAGCCAAAGAGTGGAGCCTGGAGGAGGGATGCCTGGGTGCCTGTGGTGCCCTCTTGAAGGAGTGATCTGGTTGGGGCTCATTCTGGCGAAGCCAGTTCCTGGTGGTTCCTTGCACATCCAACCACCACTTTCTGTCTGCAGTCAGTCAGAAAGTCTTTTCTTATCTTACCCTTCCTTCCAAATCCAGTGTGTTTCAGGAAACTATTCTTCAGATGCCACCCGGGGCCCCCCTCCTGTCCCATCAGGTGGTTTTTCTCCTCCAGCCCCTGAGCACTTTCTCTGAGTCTATCTCATGGAACCGTGTGTGGTGGCTGCACTGGAAGCAGCTCTGAAGGCCCTGTGACATCCCCCACCCACCGAAGCCCATAGTGCAGGGTCTTGAAGGAGAATACAGGAAATAACGAATGAAGCCAGATGCAGTTGTTAACTATTGTGAAGGCACGCATGGGGCCGTCGTGGAGGCACATGGGGAGGACTGAGAAGGCTTTGTCATGGAGGTGATACAGGCCAAGGAACCCCAAATTTGGGGTCCTTCCCAAGAGGGCATGTGGATTCTTGGCTTCATGCAGTAGAGAATTCAAGAGTAAGCCACCAAAGTAAAGCGAAAATAAGTTTATTACCAGAAAAGACGAACAGAAAGAAGGCTACTCTATAGGCAGAGCAGCCCCTGAACATCACTGGGGTTTCAGTTCGAAAATAAAGACAAGTTGATTGAAATGACAGAGAACAGGCTACTCCATAGGCAGAGCAGTCTGGGCTGGTCTATAGGAAGAACAGTAACTACACATCACTGAGGTTTTATTTTTATAATAATTTCTTGACTATATTCTAAGCAAGAAATAGATTACTCATAGTTTTTTCTGGGAAAGAAGAGAAAAATTCCCAGAATCAAGGATTCCTACTCTTCTTACACTATAAGGTAACTTCCAGGAATTGTCATGGTAACTGTAAACTGTCATGGCTCTGGTAGAAGTGTCCTTAAGCATTTTCTTTTTTTTGAGTTGGAGTCTTACTCTGTCGCCCAGGCTGGAGTGCAGTGGCACACTCATACGCACTGCAGCCTCGACCTGCTGGGCTCAAGTGATCCTTCCACCTTAGCTTTCCAAGTAGCTGGAACTACAGGCACATGCCACCATGCTCAGCTGATTTATTGTAGAGATGAGGTTTTTGCCAAGCTGCCCAGGCAGGTCTTGAACCCATGAGCTCAGGCAATCCTCTCACCTCGGCCTCTAGTTAGTGTAGAATGAGCAAAAAAGGCAAGCAGAGATCACTTTTGACACCATCTTTGTCTTGGCTGAGTTTGGTCAGTCTTCTTGCTACACCCTGTCTTGTCAGTGAGGTCTGGACCTTGTGACCTTCGTTTTGGGAAACTAGTCCTGCCAGATCCCTATCTCAGAGGTAGAAACTCATCTTAGCCCTGAAGGATGCATTGCCTGATTGGGTGAAAGTCACCAGCCTGTTATCAGAGCATCCTTCGGAAGTAAAGTCTGGATGGAATGAAAGTGGTTCGTAGTGGGACAAACCAGTCATGATCTACACTTGGTCCTTGTAGATGCCCTTGGTCGATGCCCAAGACAATTTTCTGGAGTGTGTGGATCCATCAGAAGGTGGGAAGTAATGGATCACAGGGCCTTGGCTTCTCTCCTGTTATATCAGAAAAGGACACGAAACACAAGGCCAGAGAGTGGAATGGAGGCAGAGACGCTCTCAGAATAGACACAGGACCCCAACCCAATCCCTATGCCTAAAACAGAGTTACAGCATGACCAAAGCACACCAGCACAGCAAAGTAATATTCTGAAATCAAAGAGGGAAAAGTTGAAGGCGGAACCCGTGTCTTTGAGGACCTCAGAGGACTTTCTGGGCTGAAGCCTGAGGACTTTTGCACTCTCATCAGCTTTCCTACCTCCCCTCCCCCTTTTGTAGATATTGGCCCAAGACTTTGGAGCCACCGCAAGCTCTGTCCTTCAGTGAAAAGTTGGGGGCCCTTGCTTCGTGAAGTTGGGTGTTTGGAGAAAGCTCCATCTCCGCCTTCTCAGCTCCACCCTGCATGTGTCACCCACACACGCCATTCTTCCTTCCCAGTTTGCATAAGACAAGGAAAACTTCCCTGTGATTCCCCTCTCTGCCACCCCAGGCACAGCCTACAAGAGAGGGTGTAGGTGCACGGAGGGGTGAGGAGCCAGTGTTTTGTCCCTCCATGGCTTATCTGGCCTTGTCCCTGTAGTCTGGGAAAAAAATGGCACCTCAAGGACAGAGTGTGCCTTGCCTTCTTCGAGGAGAATGCGTTCTTTCTCTGCTATCTGATGGAATTCTGGCCAAAAAATGTTTGTCTCCCTGCCTCTCCTTTCTTCCTCTTTGATGGCCTCTCTGTGGCCTTTATCAGGCCACGCTGCTGAGCTCAGAAAAGCAGGAAAGTTATGACTATGTGGGAGCAGGCTCCTCCCTCGCAGTGCCCAGTGAGATCTGGGGCCCTGGGGCAGACCCGGATTTGAGCTCCAGGCTGCCCATTGCCTCAGTGAGCACTTGGGTACCGGGGTGCCAGGAGGGCAACCATAGAAGGAAAACAACCCCAGGTGGGAGTTCCAGCCCAGGGCCATCCCAGATCATTACTTGAAGCCCACCCAAGTCAGGCGTATGCCTGGGGCTGCAGAGAGACCGGGTGGGGTAGCAGGAAGTCTCATGTCACTCAACCTGTGTCCCTACTTGCCACTTCTGACGTTAGCATCTTCTGATGCCCTTTCATGGTGTAGGAACCAGGAAGGGCAGAGGTAATGAGATCAGAACGGTGCTGGGTGAAGTCCCAGGGAAGACGAGTGTGGAGTCCATAGGTGCTTCTTGCTAAACATGTCAGAGCTCTTCCCCTGTTGGCTCAACCCACATATACACACCCGGGACATTCCACGCCCACCTCTGCACCCATGTCACCCATTTGTTTCTCTATTTTAAGGCTTGTAGTTTTTGTTTCTGGGTCTGTCCTCCCTATCTTGGAGCCTTGGGGTCCCTGGCACTGACATTCAGTGAGTGTGTTCCAAGTGAAAGAATGAATGCTTGGATACCCAAAAGCACCTGTGGTGTCAGAAGCACAAAGCAGCTGCTGACCTTGGGGTGCTGATTTGGGTGCTCCTCTTTTCTTTGAGTTGGAGTCTTACTCTGTCGCCCAGACTGGAGTGCAGTGGCACGCTCCCGGCCACTGTAGCCTCGACCTGCTAGGCTCCACGATCCTTCCACCTTAGACTTCCAAGTAGCTGGAACTACAGGCGCGCGCTACCACGCCTGGCAATTTTTTTGATTTATTGTAGAGATGAGGTCTCGCCAAGTTGCCTAGGCGGGTCCACTCACCTTAGCCTCCTGAAGCACTGGGATTACAGGCTGAGCCACCGAGCCCAGCTGGGTGCTCCTCTTAATGCTGGGTGGGGTGTGTCACAAAACTCATGGGCTCTTTGCCTTGACCTTAAAATGAATTTTAGGGTGACCAGCAAAATTTTAAAATAGTTTTTTAGTGAGAAGAGAAGGGAAAAGGAGAATGCATGGCAGAAAGACCTGCCATGGGCAAGTTTCTGGAAAAAGAAAAACCTTGTGTTTGCTCTCAACTAAAAGCTACCTAGTTACTGATATGCTAATGATGGTGGAACACAGGTAACCAAGGTGGAGGGGAGAGATTACCATCTTTTTGAATATTCAAGTTTGTGAGCTAAAAAGTGGGCTGATTAACATTCTATACCCTTGATAAATTAAGGGGTAGGTTGAACCTTTTACCTTCAGCAGGGAACCTGAAGGATTTTTAATGATTATTATGGTAAACCATGAGCTGAGAGGCTGGGCTGTGCTGTTCTTATATCTGATGGAATTTTCTTTTGACTGACTGAGGGAGTAGTCACAAGTAGGCTGTAATAAGAATGTAGTAAGAAAAATGTCGGAATGCTTCCTAAAACCTGCCTACAAGAAATTCATCTATCAATGTCTAGCCTGTACAAGCTACCTTGCCTCACTCCGAATGTGAGGAAAGGGGCACTGTGGGCCTGGGGCAAAAGGCCACACCCTCTGAGTTGCTACTGTCTGTCCTGTGGGATGGGGTGAAGCACTCTGCTTATGTCTGCATCTCTGCCTGAAGCCTGCTTCCTCTCCTTGACTTTGTCTCTTCAACAAGTCCGCATCTTGTTTAGTTTTAAATCCTAGCACAAGGCCTGATGCATTTGTTAGAGGACGTGTGTATGCCTTCTCCACATCCAGGTGGTCTGTGTGCCACAACCAGCCATCCTTTGCTGTAAGGCACCTGTTGGGGCAATGATTGATGTGTCCCTTCCCTTTGGAGCCCTAGGACAGAAGCCCCTGGTGGGCATGAATTCTCTTCCTCCTTGCCGCCAAAATCTACTCCAGAGCCTGGCTGAGCTTCTCTGGGCTCCTGTACTCCTGGTAAGCCTTTAACAAACAGAGATGATATTTGTAAGATGCTCTGATGAGTGGAAGAAAAGCAACATGTGTTCTGTTTTATAGAAGGTTCAAGAAATTCTCAGGAAGGAGAAAGTGAGCTGGCTTCTCCCACTGGACCCCTGCAGTGCCTGGAATGCCGTATCCTCCCATCCTTCTTTTCATCTCTTCCTTCACCAACCCACCTAGCAGGACCCCACCATCCCAGGGCATATTCAGGATCAATACTTGTTCCCTCCCCTCTTTCCTCCAGGCGCTCAGATCCTCTCAGAGAAGCCCACAGATTCTGGATCCTGAAACTGCCTCTTGTACTGACTGTCCTGGGCCCAGAGCCCAGCTGAAGCAGCAGGAACCACCGCTGATTCAGGAAGAGAACAGACTTGTAGAAAAAAAAGAGGAACTCCCCCAGGTCAGCTGTAGAGGTTCATGGCTTCCCTCTCCATCTAGTCCTGGGTGTTTGCTTTGCCAGGCACTGGTTGGTATGACTGAAATCTCACACATCTCTCATACACACTGGCTATCACCAAAGGCACAGCCCATCCTCCAAGTTCTGAACTCTATGCTGTACATGCAGAGAAACCACACAGAGGCCTTCCTGGCTTGGGGAGAGGAAAGCCTGGGCCTCGAAGCGTGAACACGGTCCAGAGGGCGGGGACCCTGAGAACCGTAACAGCCCAGTGGACAGGTGTTGGCAAGAGTAGGGACAAAATCACCCATAGATCCCGCCCCTAGATGACATGTGAACTGAAGCCTAAGAAAGCCCCATGCAGAAACCCAAAAACTATCTTCTTGTCTTACCTGTGGAGACCAGAAGCCTATTGTCCAGCCCCTTATCTTCATAGCAAGCAGCAGAAGTAACAACAATCACAAAAAAGATAAAAAGAGAAAGGCCTTGAGAGCTCCAATTCTGGGGTCTGAATGTGGTCTCTGGGGAGTGATGGAGGGTAGAAGGGCAACTGTGGTTACCCACTCACCCTGGGCCTTGCCTGTGAGGCAGAGCCTGCAGTTCCAAACCACCTTTTGAGACACGGGTTTCAAGGCTCCTCCTGCACCCCACAGTTGAGAGGCAAGAGCCAGCTCTGCCCTTGTGAGGCTGTGTCCCTCCAGTCACCTCTAGGACCTCGCTCAAGCCTGCTCAAGGACAGTAAGGCTTTTGTTCTTGAAAATCGGGGCAGATAATGGCCCATGCGAAGTGACTTCTGTGGACAACAGTACTCCAAATCAATCTTAGTGCACTGTAGTTCCTCTCACTCAAGCCCCCTTCCTGTCTCACAGTGGCTCACCCATTGATAACTGAATCTGGGGTCAGAGTCACACAACCAGCTCATTTAAGTGCCACTAGGTGCTAGGAGTGGTAATAGGTCTTCCCTGTTAGGCCTCATAACAGCTCTTTGAGGGGCACATAATCCTTTTAGAAATGCGGGAATTAAAACCAGTGTCACCATGTGTCAGGCTTGGTGCAGACGTGTTCCCACACCATCCCTGGTGAGTGTTGATTGGAAGGGATCTCTGGGGCCTAAACCAGTGTTTAAGAACGTGGACTCAGGAGACAGATTGGCTGGGTTTAAATCCCACGCACCGCCATTGGCTACTTATGTCACCCCAGACAAGATATTTCACTTTCTTGGACCTCAGTTTCCCTCATCGGTAAGATGGCATTAGAATAAAACCCACCTCCCAGAATTTGGTCAGAGATTTGCTGAGTTAATTTGTATAAGGCACTTAGAACAGTGGTTGGCATTTAGTAAATGCCCCATATGTTTTTCTTGTTGTTGTTAATACTAGTTATTTTTGGTAGGACAGGCTGGTTGTCTTATTCCCTTTTTATGTAGAAGTCCTAAACTCCAGGGCCCCCAGTCACACCGCCTACTTTCTGAGGCTTACACTGCGAGTTATCTTATGCCAGGAAGGTACCGGGGCACCTGGCCTGGGCCTTCTAGGAAACAGCTTCTCTGTTGAGAGTCCAGTCAGCCTGGTTCTGCCTTCTCCCTCCCTCTGGGCTCTGTTCTTATTCACCATCGGTCCTGGGAACACTTGGACGGACACTGCAGAACAAAGGCAGCACAGAGTACAGATCAAGGCTCTTGGCGGCCAGGCTGCCAGCAGTTTCTTGCTGCCTCAGATGCAGAATGGATAAGGGCCTGCTCCTTGGCCTGGTCTAATCTCCCGTGCAGGAGGAAGCAGAAAGCTGGCCCCTCCCTCAGTCTTTACTTTACTTTCCCTTCTATCAGGATCCTGGGGTTCCTAACCCCACCCAGCTTCTTCATGAGCTGCTCTATTTTCATTTATTTTGTTTGTTTGTTTGCTTGTTCTCTCCCAGAAGGTGGAACGTCTGATGAGGGACCCTGCAAGGTGGACTTGGTGTGATGGGGAAGAATGGCTTGGGGAGGTCTGTGGGCTGTTAGGAACCTGCGTCCACTTCCCCCACACAGCTTGGGGTGGTCAGGACAGAAGCCTGTGCTCAGCTCTCGTCTCTAGAGATGGGATTTCAATATATTCATGGAAAAATCAACATAAGGTTTATGTGAGTTAAGCTGTCCCAGCTATTGTACTATGCAAATTCTGAAATCCTGGTGGTTTCACACATAGACATTTACTTTTTACTCCTGCAAAGTATAACAAGGAAAGAGGTCACTCAGGCACCCAGGTTGACAGAGGAACTGCCATATTCAACATGTAGCTTCCAAAATCAGCTGGAGTGTAGATATCCAGCTAGCAGATGAGGCAGAGAGGGCATGGAGTGTCAGGCAAAGTTTTGGGGGGTTAGTGCTGTAAGCGGTATATATAATTCCTGCCAACTTTCTATGGGCCATAACTCAACCACAAGGCTCCCCTGTCATAAATAGATTTGGATGCCTCACACCTGTAATACCAGCACTTTGGGAGGCAGAGGTGAGAGGATTGTCTGAGCCCAGGAGTTTGAGACTAGCCTAGGCAACTTGGTGAGACCTCATCCCTGCAATAAATCAAAATATTACCTGGGCATGGTGGTGCACGCCTGTAGTTCCAGCTA
The DNA here is from genome assembly GCA_963574415.1 of Tarsius wallacei. Lineage (NCBI taxonomy): Eukaryota > Metazoa > Chordata > Mammalia > Primates > Tarsiidae > Tarsius > Tarsius wallacei. The sequence goes on from CAUYQG010299858.1 coordinate 22,885, forward strand.
CTTGGAAGGCTGAGGTGGAAGGATCTCCTGATCCCAGCAGGTCTAGGCTATGGTGGTCACGATCATGCACTCTAGCCTGGGCAACAGGGTGAGACTCTGTCAAAAACATCAAACAAACAAACAAACAAACAAACAAATAAGGCTGGAAAATGTGGTCCTTGCCAGAAAGCTTCTCCTATAACCAACTTCATGCTGTGGACAAGGAACATGACTATGGTAGACTCAAGCAAATGGGAATGCCAATTGAGAGGCATTCTAGAAGGGGGTTCTTCTAATGTGATCTTGGCTGTTTCTGAGATGGAAGAAGTGTGGGAGAGATCTAAAAAGCCATCTTAATAAATATAGATAAATAAATAGGCAAAGGTGGCTACCGAGGAAGCTTTCAGATGAGCTCAGTGTTAAAAAAGAAAAGAAAGAACATGCATGAAAGGTAGAAAGAGTGGCTATTGGCCAGGCTCAGTGACTCAGCCTGTAATCCCAGTACTTTGGGAAGCCAAGGTGAGTGGATTGCCTGAGCCCGCAGATTCGAGATCCACCCGGGTAACTTGGTGAGATCTCGTCTCTACAATAAATAAAAAATTAGCTGGGTATGGTAGAGCATGCCTGTAGTTCCAGCTACCTGGAGGGCTGAGGTGAAAGAGTCGCTGGAGCCCAGCAGGTCGAGGATGCAGTGGCCGGGAGCATGCCACTGCACTCTAGTCTGGACGACAGAGTGAGACTCCAACTAAAAAAAAAAAAGAGTGACTATTGACCAAAAACAACAAGGAAGCATAAAAGACTGATATGGTGCTGAAGAATAATGTCAGGAATGTTGAGCCAGGATCTCTAAAAAATGTTAACTAAGGAGTCCTTTTAAGCTTTGCTGGAGAAGAACAAAGGAGACTTAGGTCTGTCCCTAGGGATGGATGGTGGGATATTACTGAGTGACAGGAAAAACAGTCCTGGCCATTTCTATTTTGTTTCCAACTTTTTTGTCAAAGTGAATGATTTTAAGACCAAAAAGAGCTGGAACTTTAAATAGAAGACATTGAAATCTCCAAAAAATTAGGGATGTACAAGAGTAACACTTATTTCTCAAATTCTCTGAAATTTTCTGGCACAAATGAATGACATTCCAGAGTTCTAAAAGAATTTTAGGAAAAAATTAGTGTAGATGCAAAAATGTAAGGGCACAAGCCCTGGAGCTAGACTACCTGAGTTTGAATCTTGGCTCAGACACTTGCTAGGTGTGTGACCTAAGAGAAGTTACCTAATCAATCTATATCTTCATTTCCCTACCTGGTAAGTGGATAAAATAATAATACCTACTTCACAGGATTGTTCAAGGGTTTCAATAAGATGCTGTCTATTCTATTACATGGATGGTCTACTGTGAGTAGTCTATAAAACATCATGGCAACCAGAGAAAAGCCCAAACACAGAGATGAATGAATACGTTCCAATTTTCAAAATACAAGGAGTGAATTTCTCAATGCTATTATAGCCAGACAAAATTCCTGACTATATACTTATTCCACATATGTTGTTACATACCACTGTGTGTCAGGCTCTAGGCCGGACCCTGGATTAGAGCATTGGATAAAATAAACAGAATTCCATGCCTTGTTCAGTCTGATAGTTCTAGTATATGCCTAGGGAATTAGATGATTTTTTAAAAAATAAGTAGATATATAGTATATAATATGTTGGTTGCTGATAGGTGATGTGGAGAAAAACAGGACAGGGCAGGAGGAGGCAGAATGTCAGAGGGAGAGGATAACAATTTTCAAGAGAGGAGTCAGGTAAAGTCTTTGTGACAAGGAGACTTTTTAGCAAAACCTCAAGACAAGTGGCTCTCTAGAGAAGGACCTGCAAGTGCAAACAGCCCAAAGGGGAAGTATGTCCAGTGTCTTCCCGGTACAGTCACCAGATACACTGTACGGAAGAACCGGGGGAGGGAAGGATGAAAGATGGAGTCAGAGAGACTGCAGGGGGCCAGATTAGGCAGGGATACAAAGGCTCTTGTAAGTACCAATGTTGTTATCTATAGAGAGATGGCTGCCATTGGCCAGAAGAGTATAGATATGCTCTGATTTACATCTTATCAAGTTCCCTCTATGTTGCAAATAGACCAAAGGAAGGCTACATAGAAGCAAGAAGTCCTGCTAGGAAGCTGTTGTAATCATCTGTGCAGTGATGATGGCTGGAACAACCGGGTAGAGAGGAGGTGCTGAGATGTGGTGCTGAGATGTGGTCTAAGAAGCAACCAAATTCTGGATACAATCAATTACATTTTGCTAATAAATTAAATAAGGATATGAGAGAAAGAGAGTAGTCAAGGTTAATTCCAAGGATTTTGGCCTGATCAACTAGAGCGATGCTATGGACATTAGCTGAGATGGGACAACCACAGGTGCAGGTTTAGAGAACGGGAGGAAATGAGAAGCTTGTTTTTGAAATATGTTACATTTGGTATGCCAAGAAGAGAGATCTGGTAGGTAGTTGGATTCATGAATCTGGAGATTAGGGAAGAGATCAAGTTTGAAGAGTTACATCCAGGAGAATGCTGAATCAACAGGGGACTAAAAGTAACTTTTAAAAAGTAGAAATGCAAGGACTGAGCTCCAGTGCATTCCAGCATTGAGAAGTTGAGAAGAGGAGGAGGAATGAGCACCTGGAGACCAAAAAGGATCACCCAGTGAGACGGAGGACAATCGAGAAGGAAGTGTCCTGAAGGCCTGGTAAAGACAACGTTTCAGGAAAGAGGGAGGAATGGGCTGTGTCAACTCTTGCTGAGAGGTCAAGTCAGATGAGGCCTGAGAAATGGCCACTGGAATTGTTGGCTAAAATGTGTGACCATGGATCCTTGGAGGTGCTGAGAAAGTGATAATGATTAGTAGTCAAAAGAGGTTCACTGAGAACAGGTTTTTGTTTTGTTTTGTTTTACCAGATGAAGCACATTCTTTTTAAAAAGTATCCGTGGATAATGCCATAGTTTGCCCAGATTTCAACATTAAAAAAAAGAGAAAGCTTATTCTGGTATCATTGTATATTATGGCAAAATACAGTCTTGTGAGACAGTTTAATTTAGTTAACAAATGGTATATTACACCATTTTTCCCTTTGGCCTGTTTAAAAATTTTATCAAGGACTCAAGTAAGGGCATCATTGGACTGGTACTTCAACTTTCAGATGCCCCAAAGCTAGGCAAGAAAGAAATATGGTGACAGAACACGCAGGATCCCACATAATTCTGGTGGATTTGATGAATGGGCAGAGTTAACAAAATGGCATTTAACAAGAATTAACGGAAATTTCTGCGCTTTGGTACCAAGAATTGAATACCTACATGATGGATGAGGGAACCAGTGTTTGGTCACAGTTAATGAAAAGGTGACCAGGGAAAGTATGTTGATAATCACATTCACAGGAGGTAGCACTGTGACCTGTTGCCAAAAGCCATTGTTCTCCCAGGTAGCAAAAACAGAAGAATGGTATCTATTGCAATTAATCCTCTTATGGCACTCTGCTGGTGAATCCGCACCTACAATATTTCATTCCATTGTGGTATCATGCTTAAAGAGGGAAATTGACATACAGGGAGAAAACTCAGAACCTGTGAAAAAACACTGCACCCTGCTGGTCTTCTGCTTCCCTCCCATGCCTCTCCTGGCAGCACCCCACATGCTCACAAAGTGTGTTTCCTTGGACATAAATAAGGTCCCATCACTCAATGTTTTGAAGTCTCCAATGTTTTCTCCCCACTGCCCAGGGAATAAAACCCAAGACTCTTCCCTGTTCTGTCTTCTTCAGACTCATTTCCTTTGACTCCCCCAGTGGTCTCTGTGTCCTGGCCACTTCGTTCTCTGACTTG
>CAUYQG010299863.1:0-46673 GCA_963574415.1 Tarsius wallacei
CGCCAAGTTGCCCAGGCGGGTCTCGAAACCGCGGGCTCAGGCAATCCACTCACCTCAGCCTCCCAAGGCGCGGGATTACAGACTGAGCCACCGAGCCCGGCTCATATTGATTTTAGTAGACACCATTTCTTACGATTTAAATATGTTTCAGCAATTACATATCTATTTAGAAACAATTTTGACTACTGAGGCCGATGTAACTTCTATCTTGATTGCGCTCTGATTTTTGGGTAAGTCACTTTGGAAGTTGATTTAGCTGTTTTAGGTCACCTGAATAAAACATAGTGAATTAAGTGGTACCCTAAAAAAAAAAAAAAAACTCATGTGACTTCCCTCAAAATTAATCTATAATCTGAAATCATGAGAAAACATTACAACAGAATTATTGTTTTTAAGTGAATTAGCAGAGAATTCTAGTTTAAAGCCTACAATTTTGTTTTCTAATTTTATTACATTTAAATTTAAATATTTTTCCAAGCTATTTTTGAACAGGAACAGTCATTTGATTCTTTAAAAAGATTAGGCTAAAATATGTAAAATTCCCTTTAGTAATACATTTTTTAACTGGAATTATAATTAGTCATGAGGGGAAAGTCATTTGAGTGGAAAATAAAATTCAAAAAAGCTAAACATTAACTGCCGAAGTTGCTTTTGCCCTTTGCAAATTCTTTCTACATTATATCATTCTCTATATATTTTTGAATGCCTATTTCTAAAGAAATTACTTTTTGCTTAATATAAAATTTAGGCAATTAGATGCAAAAGTGCAGTAAAGCAACATTAAAGTTGCCAATTTAAACATTGGGAAGCAAAACAGCCTGGAACTTAAAGTTCTGACAGCTATTTTAACTAGCACACATGGTCAGTGCCCACTCAGTGAATAGACACGCCCATTTTCACAGTCACTGAGGAGCTTTAAGGTTTGATTTTGAAACATAGTAGAAATTACTTTTTGTGGGAAAATCAAATAAACCTGAGACAAATTCCTGACTGTCCATACTTGAAAGATTTTTCCAGAATGATGAAAAAATGTAGATGTCCTCAGTGTGACTACCTAGAATAGGTGGTTCATGATTCCGCCTTAGGGCATTTATTCGGGCATGCAGGTCCACAAATGATCTTGATGATAGCTATTTCCAGGACCAGGAAGTCGTGTTTTTTTCTCTCTCTCTCACTTTTTTTTAAACGAATGTGTAAATTGATAACAAAAGAACTTAAACATATAAACAGATTGAGAAATTACTAAACCAACCAAATTTTCCACCTATTTTGCTTCTGGTGGCGACTCACACAGACCACATCAACAAAGCCTAGAAGAAGCAAAAATATGGATCTATTTGGCGGTGTGATATTTTCCTAAACAATTTTTTTTATTGTTTGTGTCTGTTTTTACAATCTGACTTGGAATTTAGACAAAAATCCTGAGGTCGAATCGTGGCTTACGACTGGATATTACAGAGCAAGTGTTTTTGTGCCTGTTTCTTTATTCGCAAAACAAAAATGATAAATCCTACATCACAGTGTTCTAGTGAAAAGTAAATAGGAGAATATAAAGTATTATGCATAAGGTACTGTATAGAAAATGTACAGATTTCAAAATAATGATAATGATTATCATTTTTATTAACACAAACAAATTATCAGGTATTTTTGAAAGTATGCTTCTATGAGCATTTTATTTAAGAACATGCATACGGTGACAGAATGGATGTAATAAACATTCAGGATTTTGTGACAGGGTCTGGAAATAAAGTCCACACGAAACTTCTACTCTGCTGCTAGTATCCAGTTTTCCGTCACTGCAAAGATACGAATTGCCCCCATTCGCTACTTCTTCTCTCAAATTTAATAAAAATATACCTAATGGGTGTATCTACTTTGTACCAGACACTCATGAAAAGTAATAGTGAAAAAAATAAGTATAAGCCCTGTCTCCACGGTGTTTATAACATAATAGATGCAATGGAGGACACTCAAGACTTGTGTATGTATTTGTTTCACCTGTCTATTGAATGATAAAGGTGATATGTGCATTACAGAAAAATATTCCTCCTTTCTCTGCTAATTACAGTAAAAGTTCAGAGTTACGAGTATGATGCCAAAAAATGGAGAAATTATAATAAAAGTAATAAAAATGATATTCAAGTCCAAAGTAAAACTCTATAATTTTATAACACAGATCAAACCTGTTTTAGAAGAATAGAATTTATGTATATTTCCATGGCCCTATCAATTCAACCGCTTCTATGTTCTTTTTTCTCTTTCTTTCCTTTACATAGAAAACCAGGCGTTTTGAGCTGGCTGAGAGCACAGACATTAGTATGCAGACAACTTCTATCCCTCCTCCCTCTACACACCACTTATAGATCTTTATAAATTTATTTATATGTCCAGAAGTTTTTTTTGTGCTATGACAGAAAAAGAATGGAAGAGTTTAGGGTAGAAAGACATGAAGGAATTGCTAAGCCAAAACTGAAGGAAGCTGAGCATAGAAACTGGAATTGTCATGGGGTTAGTCTTCAACTTAAAATAAATTGAATTTTATATTGAGTGACTTATCAGACCATGGGGACAGAAGCTAAAGCCAAAACCCCTCGGAGGTTGGAGAATGTAATAGAAGACTATACCCAAATTAAGCAGAAAATTCACGGATCTCCCTTCAAGTATTTGAATCAGAAGTAAGGGATTTGCAACACAGATGAGCATTGTCTTGGGAAGTCAAGGACCTTCAAACTATGAATGTTGTCTAAGGTGGTCTCAGATTGGTAATATTCCCAAACTTAGGGTGACGAGAAAGTCAATCTCTTGAATAAGGCAGGTTCAGCTTATTAGAATCAGTTTTCAAACATGATGTGCAGCATACAGTACAAGTTAATCAAGCACAGACGAAGACTTCTCTGTGGATGGGAATAGACAGAAATGACCCACTAAGTTTACAGATATTGGAAATGTCAGACCCAGTCTAGAAAAAACATGTTTACTAGATATTTAGGGGAAAAAGTGAATATATCCAAAGGCACAAGGAACTATTTATAAAGTAATCGAAAGTATTTGAGACAGATCAAAAGAAGCTTCTATAAATGGAATATAAATAACCAAAACAAATAAGTCAATGGATAAAATCAATAGTACATTAGAAATAGATGAAGACAGAAGTAGAAGAGGTAAGAAAAAATTCACATAAGATACAGTTAATTAAGAGACATGGAAGACAGAGTGACTGCTGTATATATATTGAATCAGAATTCTTGAAGGGAAAGAAGAGACAATGTATTGGAATAATATTTGAAGAAATAACGGTTGAAAATTTTCCAGAACTTATGAAAGTTATCAGTATTCAGATTCAACAATTGTTACAATTCTCAGCAAAATTCAAAGAAGTTTGGGTCATGGTGAAGCTACAGGATGTCAAAACCAACTGAAATATTTTAACGTTACCAGGAAAAAAAGTAGACCATAAAAAACCAGAAAGAAGAAACATAAACAATTGCATTGTAAGTTGAAAGAAAGTGAATGATACTTTCACTAGCGGAAAGACAGTAACTGCGAATCTAATACTTGAATTTCTTAGAAGAACTAGAACAAAAGCAGGACACTCCTCATCAACAACAACAACAAACACACTAAGAACACCAGCAGGCCCACATTACAAGTAATTCCAAGTAATGAACTTCAAGTAGAAGTAAAGTTAACATGGATGAAAAGGTTTGAGATGGAAGAAGAACAAATAAATATTGAGATAAATGTATGGCTAAATTTAAATAAACTTTGATTGTAAAATCAATAGTAATTTCTAATAGGGCAAATAAAAATGAACAAAACAGAGTTAGAATACCCTCCCTAGAACATATAAGTCAAATGAGGGATCAAAATAAACCAGAAGGATTCTATTGTCATTGTTTTCTTCAAAAGGAGTATAAAGATAACAAATGTATTTTAGATTTAGATAATTTAAGAATATGTGTTCAAATTTCTAAATAAAGAAGATACATAGAGCATGCGATTCCCAAAAAATTGTGAAAATATTCTTGAGATACTATTATTCAGCCAAAGAAGCAAGACTAATAAAATTAGGTAATGCCATGAGCCAACAGGACTCCCAAAGTCAACAGCTGGGAAGTCAGAAAGGGAAAACCCAAAAGGCAGAAAGAATCATGGCAGACCCAGTTGCTACCCAGTCTCCAACTTTTAGGGAAGACTTATCTGAAAATCTCTTCACAGCAGCACCCATATTAGAGTTTGAATAACTAGGAAAAAGGTGTGTATATTGCAAAATGGCTGCTGAATCTCCCTTGGGGAATCATCACACTTACTGACGACTTATGAGAAAGAGAATTTCAGAGACTGTCTTTCAGCCAAATCAAGTTAACACCTTAAAAAAATGCATCTAACTCTTGACCCAATCATACTTCTTCCACTATTTTTTCCTAAGGAAATAATTATGAGTATGTGGAAAGATACGGTGACAAAGATATAGGGATGTCCAAAGCAGTGTTGTTTCTAATTATGAAACATGCTAGAGTGGTTAAATAAAAATGATACTATCTATGTAATGAGATATCATGGAAGTATTATTAATAAAAAGGACTATGAGAAAAAATGCATCATAACATCTTTTAAAATAAATAATAAAATAAGAGCAAAGTCAAGAAGCTTTAGAAAGAAAAAACACATCAACAAGGGTACCCAAACTTTACCTGCATGATGACCACTTATGTACCTAACCCTGAAGTGCATCCCACATCTTTAAAATAAAAATAATAATTAAAAAAGGAAGAAGAAATAATAAACAGAAGAACGAAATTTCATGAAATTGAAAGCAAAATAGAATAGCTCAATTAAACCGAAAAGTTGTTCTTTTGAAAAGACTGCTAAGATTGACAAAAGGGAGGTAAGAATAAAGAGAGAGTAAAGGAAGAGATGAGAAAGAGAGGCATGAGTATCTGGAAGTATAAAGATCAGCTCCAACATGTACACCCTAAAAACTGAATTGAAAATTGTATAAAACCTTATGCCAATAAACTTGAAAATTTTAACTGATCAACTGTTAAATATTTCTTACTCGAAACATATTGGAAAACTGTACAGTCTAGTGCCAACTCAAAAAATTGAATTAAGCAGTTAAAAGTCTGTTGTAAAAAAAATTCCTGCATGACTTCTATGAATACTTACGCAAAACATCATATATATAACACGTATATTCATGCAACATATATTTTTACATAATTTCAGTTTAGCATACACACTAATTTATGCAGAACTCATTTTACTATTGAGATGTAACACAACTTTCTTCCAACTCTTAAGACAACAGAAGAAAAGAACATTATAGTCAATACTAGTTGCACCATGTGTGCAAAAATTATAAAGCAAAATCAAGTAATTGAATTAAATCATGAATCATAAAAAGGAGATCTGTCTAATCAAATTTGGCTTATCTCAGGAATCCAATGTTGATTGTTGATTATTTGCAGTGTATTATTATAGCTGTTATCAATGTATTTCACCATATTAATATGTTAATTATAAAGATTATACACATTTTAGTAAGATGGATTGATATCTATAAAATTTACTATTCACTTATTTTTTTAAGTTAACACAGGAAATAGAAAATAATTTATATCAGGAAGATAATATCCACAAAACAATCTGTAGCTAGCGTCATACTTAATGATGAAACAGTAAAAGCTATATTTGGGTTCCAGTAAAGGAAAGATGTCTACTATCCTCATTTATATTCAATATTGTAATTCTCTAGCTAGGTAATAAGGTAAGAGAAATAATATTTATATAGCTTAGAGTGTTGGAAATACAATTGTCTTTGTTTACGAAGTGTTTAAACTGTGTTGGTAGAAAACACAAATGGATCTATATTTTTGTTAATAAATAATGATTTTCACTTAGACATTAAGAAAAAAAATTAGGAATGCAAATCAAAACCATTGTGGAAAATAGAATGTACAATGAGTGAAAAAGCCCTATTAGACTTTATTGCATTTTTTCAGGTTTTAAGTGAAACAATAAAGTTAAAATGTACAAATACATAAAAAAGAAGAGATTAATATATAAAATCCAGATATGTGTTTGAATCTATATTTATTAAAAGCCAAATGTAGCATTTTAAAAAGTAGAAAAAAATATTCATCAAATGGTAAAGAAAGTACTATGCAAACTCTGGAAAAATAAAATTAAGTTTGAATTCTTCCTCATACTTTATATATAATACATCCCCATCAAAGTATCAGTGTAAACAAAAGTACTAGAGAAAATATGAGTTGTCTCTGTTTGTTTGTTTGTTTTAATGATCACATAGTGAGAAAAGTCATTTTGAGTATAATATAAAGCCCCAAAATTTAAGAAAATGAAAAAAATATGTACTAGAGTATATAAAATAATTCTGATAAAAATATTAAATATTAAACAAAATTAGGAAAAATTGAAACATATTAAACAAATGGCTAATTTCCTTAATACTTTAATATATTAAGGAGATTCTACAAAATGAGAGACAATTCATGACAAAGGATATAAATTCATAATTTCCAAATTTTTGAAATGTGTCAACTGATGCTCAATCTTACTTGTGCAAAAAGAAATCAGAAAACCAAAGCAACAGCAATTTACCTGTTAGATTGATATAAAAATAAAGAAGTAAAGCCTTTTGTGATACATCTTGTTCTCAGGTTGTGAGAAAACAAATCTTTACACATGAGAGTAAATTTTCTTAATCTCCACGTGGCACTCTTAGAAAATAACCATCAACATTTAAAATGCATATACGTTTTGCCACCAATTTCACTATTACTATATAATTGGTAAATAGACTTCCACACATGAAATTAGGAAGGAGAATAATTACTACAGCCTTATCCATATTGCTAAAATAATGGAAACACCACCTAGGTTAATAAATAATGTTGGATGATTATTATGAGGCATCCATTCAATGAAATATTAGCCATCCATTAAAAAGAATAAGGCAACTCTTCTATATCCACATGTTAGTAAGCACATTGCTATTTGTTTGGGGAAAATGTATGCGTATACACATACACACACAGATATATGAGTGTACACTTTGTGGTTATTCATGGAAAGATACTCAAAAAAATAATTGTCCAAATAGAAAGTAACCAGGTGCTAGAGAAAAACAGTAAGTGTGAGTGGGAGAGGATAGACACATTTTCTACTTTCCTGTGCCCTTTAAATCTTGCTCCCTTGTGTTCATTCACAAAATAAATATATTTTTTGAAGTTGGCGTGTTTGTATTTTTTTAATTAAAAACATTTGAGAAAAAGCTATCTTCTCCATAGTTAAAAGCCACACACTTTGGGGAGTGTTATTGTAAAGTGTCCTTATTTTATAGGTGAATGTGGTAAAGTTCTTAGAGCTTAATTACATTCTCCATCCAAGAACAGACTGAGAATTTAAATCAGCATCTTTCTACATAATCCATCCTATCAGCTTTATTGTTCAATATTGTAACATAATTGCTTTGATTCTAGACATTGTTATATAAAATGTGGTGCTATAGATTGAATGTTTACGTCTTCCAATATTCACATATTAAAACCTAACCCTCAAGGTAGTGATATTAGCAGGTGAGGTCCTTGGCTGGTGATTAGAACATGAAGATAGAATCTTTGTGAACAAGTTCGGTGTTTACTCTCTTGCCCCTTTCTTCTACCATTGAAGAACCAAGCAAGAAGAAAGTCATCTGTGAAGAAGGAAGCAGGCCCATGACAGGCACCAAATCAGCCTGATCCTTGATTTTGGACCTCCTATCCTCCATAATATTGAAAAATAAATTCCTGTTGTTTATAAGCCAGTCTATGGTGTCCTATTATAGCAGCTCATATAGACCAAGAGGTAGTCAATTCAAAAAATCCAACAAAAAGATTTGGATTTATTTTATTAAAAATTGATGTGAATTCCTGCTACAATCTGAATATTTGTGTCCTGATGAAATCTATATGTTGAAATGTAATTCCCACTGTGATGGTTATTAGAAGTTGAGGCTTATTAGATCCTTAAGGGATTGAAGAGAATAGAGATCTCCTCTTTCACCATGTGAGATTACATATGGGCCCTTAACAGACACTGTTTCTCCCAGAACTTTGATCTTGGACTTCCCAGTCTCCAGAACTGTGAGGAACAAATTTCTATTAGCCACCTAGATTATGCTGGTTTTTTTAAACAGCCCAAAAGGAGTAAGACAATTTCCCAAACCAAATATAATGCCTCATATATGGAACATATGCTTGGTAAATATGTTTTGAATGAATAAGTGAAAAAGAAAGAATGAATATGCATGTATTGCCTCTGAATGTGAATCTCCAATATAAGATATTACAGTTTGATATTGAATTCACAAAAGAATTATTTTTATATAGTTGCACAGAAGCAATCTATGATATAGCAGTATTTTTCAAATTTGCTGAAATTTCATAAACATTATATTTTATGCAACCTCCAAACTAAAAAGAAATACTTTTCTCTCACCATCCATGTGAATTAGTGGAATTCCTTTATTCAAATTACAGAGCAATGCTTAACTCTATTAAATGGTGTACTTATAGATGTAGGCTCCATCATACAAGACTAAATGTTTGAGAGTTCTATCTAGATCTTATTATTAAAGTCATCAATGATTTTTACCATGAGGGTGCAGCAACATGACATTACCTTCAGAAAGCTTCAAAGTGGCAAAAGCATGTCACATATCCAAACATGGTGCCAAGTGCCAAGAATATAGCTAATATACATGGGAATCATTCCAAAAAAACCCATATGGCAATGTGAGTTGAACATCTTTTACAGCAGCAATTCCATTCTAACCCAAGTTCTTTCCCTTAAATAGCACCTCTTTTATTTCCTGTAGTCAAACAGGCTGTACAGTCTTCACTCTCGCCAGAGCCCTTGTCTGGGATGTGCTAAACCTTCCTTTGGACTAGCTTCCTCTGCCAAAAGCCATCTCGACACACCTTAAATTATATTAGATCAAAGGCTGAAAATTATATGCCATCAAAAGTAGAAAGATAAAATGTTTATCTATGGTATTAGGGGTGTGCGATGTTTTTAAAGCACTTGGTGTTTGAGTGAGACATTATTAAATGCCTCTGCAGGGCAGCGGGGCTTACTTCCTTGGAGTAGTTGATAGATATATTATAACAGGCTGGTGGCAAATATGAAGTGGCATATTCAGTATGTGTTGAAGATGTTTATGTGTTCTCTGGTTCTTGTGGTGCTGGGTCTAATTGGAAGTCAGGTTTACGTGGTGAAAGCAATGAAACAACGACAGGGCAATACTATAAAAGAAAGTCCTACCGCTGGCACACTGTTTCTTAGAGTGGATTTCTACATATTTGGAAAGTTTTCTAATTTCTCCTTAAAAAATAAACCCATAAATGTCAAGAAGGGTGTTTTTTCTTCCTAATGGAGTTTACTTGTCAAGCTGACTTTGTTACGGTGTCTGTAGGTGGGCTAGGGTAAAAGGCCAAAGGAATGGAAATACTTTTTCAAGGACTATTTTCTTAAATAAAATATAAGCAAGGCACTGTGTACCCAGGCTTCAAACTGGTAAACAGATAATGCTACCATCCAGCATGTTCTTTAATGTATCTTTAATGGAGCTCACTGAAATGCATACATCTGAATAATCCACCACACCTGCTCAAAAGTACACTGAAATTACAAAATTTACAATTTGTAGTATTTCTAAAACTAAGATTTTTCTAGTAAAACTGAACTATTATGTACCCTTAGTATTTTTGCAACTGTAATTTTTTTTCCTGATTACTCTGCAGACTTAAAAACATGTTAACCTTTAGGAATATTTTATGTTTTTGTGCTACTTTAAAAGTGCATTCTAAACACAATAATATAATATTTTCAACTATCATGGTTTCACAGTAGGCAAATAAAATTATAATAATTTTTAACGTAATTAGATTATGTTTAAAAAAATAAGAAGCATGAAAATTTCAGAAAAAAATTACTTGAAAACAATTTTTTTTAACTTACACTTTGAGTAGAGAAAAAGAAAATCTATTTGCTTTAACATTTGTCTTTGAAACCACGCATGAATTTACTTTCTTGGGTGTGTAAGCATATTCTCAACATTGTTTTAGAAGTACATATTTAAGAGACAAATCGATCTTTTATATAGTCATTTTTAAATTCAATTCCTAATTTGAAAATGATAACAAAAAGTTGCTCATTTTTTTTAAAAAAAAGAGGTACCCCTGAATATATTTTAAGCTAAGTATTTTATATTGAGGATTAATATCACTTAGGATGGCATGTCCCAGACTCTATTAACACAAATAGCATTGAGACACTATTCTATGAAGTTTATTATATTGCTTTAAAAAATGCGACCCATACAAAATTGAGAACACCAAAAAGAAAAAAGTAACCACCACCATATATTTATTAAGCCCCTATAATATGATCCCTTCTATGTTACAATCTGAAGAATGCATACCTTTGTTTTAAATTTTGTAATTTAAAGATGTGGGGTACAATTCAGGGTTAAGTATATAAATGTTAATTATGCAGGTACCCTTGTTGATGAGGTATTCCTCCCCTCTGGCAGAATTCCACTACTGCCAATCCCACCCCCCGCCCCCCACCATCTCCACCCCGGCAATTTCCCACTACTGACAATCCTTTTCTTATAGTATTATAACAATTGTTTTAGGTCCACTTATGAGGGGTACACGTGATACTCGGTTCTTTGTTTCTATGATAGATCACTCAGTATTATAGCCTCTAAGTCCATCCACGTTGCTGTGAAGTTCATAATTTTGTCCTTCTTTATGGCTGTGTTATAATCCAGTGTATATGAAGAGACTTATGGTCATGCGATGACCACAGAGATACATAATGAAATGATTAAGTGCCACGTGATTGATGTGCTACAGGAACATCAAAGAACCTACAAAGCACAGCTAGATCAGCTTCAGGGAAGACAGGACTTTTGAATTTGAATCTTGAAATCCTAAGCAAAGAAATAGCTTGATCAAAAACATGGAAATTTATTTGAGTTTGACATATTCTGAGATTTGGGTAAGGCACAAAGTTTGGTGCTGTGGCGTAGACGTTTGACCCCTTCAAACCTCCTGTTGAAATTTGTTCAATATTGGAGGTGGGGTCTAATAGGGTGTATTTGGGTCATAGGGGAAGATCCTTTATGAATGGCTTTGTACCATTTTCATGGTAATGAGCGAGTTCTCACTCCATTAGTTCTCCATAGAACTGACAGTTAAAAAGAATCTGGTATCTTCTCACTCTCTCGCTTACTTTTTCTCTGCACACACTAACTCCCCTTCACCTTCCACCATGAGTGGAAGCAGCCTGAGACTCTCACCAGAAGCAAACTCTGGCATTACACTTCTTAAACAGCCTGCAGAAATGGGAGCTAAATAAACTTCTTTTCTTCATATGTCACCCAGCCTCAGGTATTTCTTTATTGCAACACAAGTGGACTAAGATATTTGATGTGGTTAGAGTCTAAATTTTATGGGAGAGACTAGTCAAGGATTAGCCCAAATAGGGTGGTTAGCAGCAGACTTTGAAGGTTTTCCCAGTGTCTGCCAAGTAATCTAGGCTTTACTTTTGATCTACAGGGAGAATAAGGACAGCCAAAGTTAGTTGGAAAAGCGATAAATTACATTATGGTTTAGAAGAGTAGATTGCTACAGGGAGAGTCAAGAAGACGTCAATTTCTGCGGTCATTGTGAAAGATGACTTGAGTTCCTGGAGCAGGGAAAAAGAGGTCAGAGAGCATGGACAGGATCTTTTGGCCAACTGGACCTAAGAGATGATGTACAAAGAAAAGACAGGGAGAGACCACCTGAGTAGCAACATAATCTGCCAAAATCTGGGAAGATCATTATCTTAGGACGGATCAAATGAAATCCAAATAAAATTGTCCATAGGAGAATTCAATTAAATAACTGTGTTTTCAAGGAAACTGAGATTTTTAAATACCAAAAATAAAAGCAGAAAGTCAATATAAATTTAATTCTTCCTGAAACCGGTTTTTAACAATGAAAAAAAAAAAACCCTAATTTTGAAACTTTTTAACAGATTATTTGATTTCATTTAAATGATTCATCCAGGAGGTATTACTATTTTGCCTGGTACATTTCCAATTTTGTATTTATTTATTTATTTTGGACAGCACAGCAAAGGGTTTTCGTGCCTGAAAGGACAAAGGGTTGGACAGAGATTAAAAACTGGGAACAAGAAAAGTCCAGACACAGAAACCACGGAGTGAGCAAAAGCACTGTCTGAGAGCAGAGGGGGCAGGATGGTGGAAATGCAACCTACGTTGTTTCCAGGCTGACCCAGATTAGCAGAGGAGTCTCCCAAAGCCACAGTTGAGAGAGGCCACTTGAGTGGCAGGGGGGAGAAATACTGGCAAGATAACTGGGCCACAAGCACAGTCCAAAGGGAGATCACAGAAGCCTGTGAGGAAAGTAATACAGGAATTACTGTAACTCTATAGCTGCTATCATAAAAACAACTCTGATGGTGGGTGGGAGCTAATGTCTTCCTGTGAAATACACTCCACCTAATTATACTACTGAAAGATACTGCACGGAGCATTCATGTTGCCTAGTTAGTCTGCCTTGCCTTGTCTCGCCTGGCCAAGGGTGTGACCCAACTTTGGGTGAGCTGATATGAAATGGGTGGTGCTTTCAATTATCTGCATAGTTTGCCTTCTGAAAAAATCTCCTTTGGTATGTAGACCATGGGAATGTGAAGGAGTCATTCATGCAGGTATATTCAGAGCTGAAGGCAGGGACTGACCATTACCCAGGGCCTCAGGAAATTGCTTTCTGGGTCTTGGCCTGGGTGAGAAAGAAACCATCTGGTATTACAAATCATGGATGCCTTCTTTTTGAAGCCTGGCTGTACTTTTGATTGTTTTGTTTATTAAGAATGAGAACTACCTTTCTTACCTTTCCTACTGGGCTAGGTCTTACTTCACAGTCCTTCAATGTGTTAAACCTATTTGTGGTTCTTCTTTGAAATCTCAAGTTCCCCTTTTGCCTCTGAAGTTGTGGACCTGGTTTTCTAAAAAACATTAAGTCTAATTTAAAAAATAAGAGCAAACACCAGCAGCTAAGCCAGATTTTCAAACCCTAAAACATCGAATCTTCTCTTTGACCTTTTAATGAAAATGAGTTCTTTAAATTAAGAATAATTTTTTTTTTTTTTGCTGTTAAATAAATTATTTGCCAAATACTTTGGCTCTAAAATCCAAGTGTAGCTATGACCCTGTGTTTCGCTGGAGTTCTTTTCTTTGATTTTATGAATTCTAAGATGTTTATTTAATTTAATTTTTTTCATATCCTCCAGTTTACTTGAGTCCAAGTAGACTAATCTACAGAAAGCATATTTAAAGAATTCTGATGAGCTGTTTAATAAAACCTTAATCTCTCCTCTAGCATCCTTGTATCAGTTGGCTTTGAAAACCAACTTAAGTATTTCAGAGCTGCTAGTGAAATGAATCTTTCTTAGAGAGTTTGCTGTGAGTTACAGAAAGTTCAGTTTCTGGCTCACCCTGGTATTGAGAAACTGTTTTTTAGGGTCACTCCCTAAGATTGGAGTATCTTTTCCTCACAGTTAGTGCTGTTTAAACACTGACAATTTCCTTTCTCTCGTTCTTTGTTTTTTTGGTCAAGTGCTTCAGTTTCCTAGTCTACATAGATATACGACTGCATAATGTTATTGAGACCTCCCAAGTTCATGATTTACTTTTTCTAAGATTATTTTCTTGATTTGAGATTAACTTGTCTGAAATTACTCTTAGAACCACATCGCTACATGATTATGCTTTTATCTTGAATTTGTGGAGGTAAGAAAATTTAGAATTTGAAGAGCAGAGTTTGAATCCAATTATTTGCTGGTGAACCAGCTATCTGCTACCATTTAACAAACCATCACAGCCCATAGTGCACTTAATCAAAAATCATTTTATCATATTTCTCAATTTTGTGGGTCAAGATTTGGCAAGACTTAGGTAGAGGACTCTTCTGTCGTAGGTAAATTTATGGAGGACACTCAGAGATGAACGGTTGTTGAATAGGTTTTCTGGAGGGTCCATGGTGGCATCACTCATGTGTCCAGTCCTCAGTAGGGATGCTGGAAGCCTGGAGTCACCTGTATCGGGAAATCACACCTACTTGTGATCTCTTCAGCATGGCAGTCTCAGGTTAATGGTACTTCTTACGTATCAACTGACAACTTCCAGTTGAGATGTTTCAAGACAGCAGATGCAAAACTGCTTATGAGTATTCCTGGAAGTCCCAGAAAGTTACCGCTGGTGGATTATTTTGGAGAAGAAAGTCACTAAAGCCAGCCTGATTCACTTCTCAGTGGGAGAACTAGCAAAAAACAAAACAAAACAAACAAACAAACAAAACTTCAAAACTGCACATCTCTAATCTCATATCCCTGAGTAATTTTTGGACTTTTTTTCCCTAATCTCATTTTCATGATTTCTTAAATGAGAATAAAATAGTAAATGCCAGTCTCACAGAGTTAATATGAGGATTGAATAAACTTCAAGAAATTACTTGGTTATTTAAATTCCTTATTAATTTGTTCTTATTGAAATTATTTTTATTTCTGGTCCTATTTTTAATTATTCATTATTTTGAATTTGATCCCAAGTCTCCAGTTGGCAACACTTTACTCTTTATGAATTCTTGTATCTCAAATTTAATAAAATCCTTTTGATCCTGTCTTCACCCCAGTATTACCTATGCTATCCCCTCGAGTGGGAGAATCCTACTGTTCTAATTATGTCTGACTACAAATTTGACTTCTCTATCTCCTTGTAAAAATATGTCATTTTTATTACATATGGAGTGGTTGAAAGCCTTTGAACTTGCTCTTTTCTCTAGAGGAAACTCCCTTTAGATATCAGATTTTTTAACTCTCTCTTTCATTCAAATTTCCGCTAAGAAAAATCATCTCATCAAAGAGATCTTCCTTCATCACCCTATCCTAAATACCTAAATAACACTGGCCCCAAGCTGGAATACATTACTATCTGTTCTTGAGTCTTGTTATATTCTTTTCTTCAAAAGACTTACTATCACCAGACAAGGTGAAGTTTTGTTTTGTTTTTTGAGTAGAAGTCTCACTCTGTTGCCCAGGCTGGAATGCAGTGGTGCGCTCATGGTCACTGGATCCTCTACCTGCTGGGCTTAGGTGATCCTTCCACCTCAGTCTTCCAAGCAGCTGGAACTACAGGTGCACACTACTAAGCCCAGCTCTTTTTTTTTTTTTTTTAATTTATTGTAGAGATGAGGTCTCACCACGTTGCCCAGGCTGGTCTCAAACCCTTAAGCTCAGGCAATTCTCTTTCCTCTGCCTCCCAAAGTGCTGGGATTACAGTCTTGAGCCACCGTGCCCAGTCCAAAGTAAAGTGTTTATGTAGTATACATCCTGCTCAAGTGATTGGAAGCTTTATGATGATAAGAATGTGTTTCTTCATTTCCTAGTCCTCAATATAGAGTCTAGATTCTGGCACAGAGTGGGTGCTCTATATGTAACAAATACGTGACTGAAAAAGATTTAGGGGACCAAGGTCAAACACAAAGAGCTAATTCAATAGCTAAAATGTTACTTAATATAGGCTGATTGGTATCCCCTTACTGCTTGTAAACTTTAATTTTATTGAATGGAATTTTTTTTAACATAAATTTAGGTTTGTTTGTGAATATAACTGATCTAATGATTGTAATCTTCTCTCTCTTTCTTCCTCTGTCATTTGGAATTTTCATTTTATTGGTCATCCCTGACCCTACCCCTGTGGTTAAATGCTTAGTTTGGGATATTCTCTCAGCCATACTCTCAGAACGGTTGATTCGGGGGTCGGTTACCCATCTTGCCATGATGTCAGTGGGCTGTTGAATGCTATGGGGCAATCTCATATTTGGCTAATGATGGTTCTTCAGGAAACAGCACTCTGCAGAGTGGTTTGGCAGGATTCATCTCTGGGGTGACCCCAATTCGGTTGGGCAGGCTGCATGCCAAGTATAGTTGTCGATCTGCTCCGGCCAAGCACAGAGCAGGCACTTCTGGGAACGTGGGTAGGGAAACATTTGTCTGACCAGTTTTACCACCTTCATGTGGGTTTGAGTCTTCTATTTGTATACACAGTAAGCAACATGGAGACAGAGAAAAACGCACCAGTTCATTTCATCAAGACATGTTGGTGGTTTGTTGTCTTTCGTAACAACCACATCAACAATTCACCTTTTTCATTTTCTAATTAGTTTTTGGTTGTTTTGTAGACAGAGACCCTTAGCCATAAATTAAAAGTAATAATAATTAGCCACGTGTTCTTCGTTATGGGGAGGGCTTTGAACATTTCTCCACATAGCTATTAGACATTTCGGCCACATGTAGAAAAAGGAACTATAGGATTTCGGATTTTTTTTTTTTTGGTGAGAAAATGAGCAACAGAATTTTAAAGCAGAAGCGTGAAATGCGCGTGACGGCAGGGCTCAGCAAAGTGGCAAATAACATGCTCTGTGTGAAGATCTGATACTTGTTTTCTTAGTGTTTTTGATCTCAGAACACCTAACAGGGCTGGAGTGCAAGCTTTTTGCTGACTTGTTCCATCAGTGCTAAAGATGAAAGGAAACAGCCTTCATATTCGTCCTGGTGTTGATTGCCCTATAAGTAGGAAACTACCCAGTTAACCTTGCCTGTGGTCATATGGAGAGTTTTATTAAAAATAAACAGTGCATGGTGGGGTAGCAGAATGTGGGATTTCTGCTTACGTGCCCACAGCTCTTTCACAAACTTCATTAAAATGTGCAGAAGAACTCCCTTAATGCTGTGAGTAAACACATCGTTATGGAAACTGAGGCCTGGTATCATAGCTGCAATGATTTGCTGTGATTATTTAATAGATGACTTTATGTTTGAAAACATCCAATGTGATAAAATGAATGTATCGCCCCCCCATCCTAGTTCTTTTATTTTGACACATATGGAAGATGCTGTTTTGTTTTGACACTCAGAGGAGATGCTCTTTTTATTAAAAATCACTGAACAGTGATGAGATTTTAGTGAATGCTCTTACCAGACTTCCCCAACATAAGGAAATCTGATTCTGATAAGTGAACAACATTCACTTACAATAAATAATCTTGGGTGTGCACATAATTTCCTCAGTAGTATTTCTTTTTCAAGAGTTCTGTATTTGCTAATACTAGGATATAATACAAGATGCCTTGGGTAGCTCTTGTCTAGATACAAAGCACAGAGAGCACACATCCACAAAGCCACAAGGAAGGGATTCCAACCACAGGATGAGGAGAAACTGATGGTTCTGATAGGCATATAGCACCGTATCTTCAGTTTCACCCTTTTCCCTTTTAACTGGAGGATACTTGCTGGCTTTGCATGTGGCTGCAGGGTTTACCCTGAGATTTTAAAAAGAGAGAGTGAAAACTACTATATTTTGTAGTTCTCTCTCTCTCTCTCTCTCTCTCTCTCTCTCTCTCTCTCTCTCTCTGTAATTCTCATTAGGATTAGAGTCAAGTTCTGTTTAGAATAACTCTAAGAACAATCTCTATATTTTCTTTTCACATTGAAAACCAGTCAGATGTACTTCAGCCTCAAAGAGTGTGTTTAAGTAAAATATGACGAAGGTGGCAGCGAGCTGCACTTTTTTTTCTTTTCTAAACTGGTCAAGGCTTAAGAGCAAGGGCTTTACCAAGCTCAGAAGAGCAAATTTCCATTCTTCTTTCAGCATGGTTAGAACTAGTCTTCCTCCTAAGAGGGCACAGGGGTGAATTCACAAGGAAATGTGAAGAGCTCATGGTGTCCAGCAGTTAGGCCTGCTTGGAGATGGGTGACTCTGGGTCTGTCTCTCCATGTCTCCAGAAGCCCGTTCTCCAGGGACAAAACAAGAGAGGTGTTCAGAAGCAGTAGCAAGGCCCCCCCAATCCTGAATTTCCTACAATTCTCTGAAGTTAGTTATAATTTTGTTTCAGGACCTGAAAGTTTGTTAGTTAGTAACTTCTGTGTGTTCAAGTTTCTCAATCTGTAAAATGGAGATAATGATAGTATCTTCCCCTGAGGATGAGTGCTAAAGATGAAAGGAAGCGGTCTCCGTATTGGTCCTGGTGTTGGATGATGATGGAGATTGAGTTAAAATGTTTCATATAGGAAAGAATTGAATTTATTGATTCATATAGGAAAGAATCAATAAATACTAGATGTTGTTATTATTATTACATTTTTTGGGACAAATTAGAAACTAGTATGAATCTAAATTATTGAGAAGGAGTACCCTGAGATGACTATGGGACTTAATACAATGACTAGTAAATCTCAGATACCTCAACTCTTCTGGCTTACAGAAGGCCACTTTCTAATGTGTCCTAATATGGCCTTCCTGGATCTCCGATCTCTTTGATATTTTCTTAAGGACACCAGTTCAATCAGATTAGGACCCTGCCCTTATGACCTCAGGTAGTCTTAATTCTTTTCTTAAGGACACTATCTCCAAATACAGCTGCATTGGGGGCTATGGATTAAACACACGAATCATAGGGAGATAAAATTCAGTCCATGACAGTGACATTTCAACAAATACAAAATTTAGTAAATACCTTTAACATAGTTTTCACCACATATGAAACGAAGGACAATTTCTTCATTTTAATTGAATCCGGAGTTAAACTGAAATAAGGGATGACCAGTATGGGGATTTCAATATGTTTCTTCTTGAATTGAGAAATAGTAGTGTAAGACAGAAGTTTAATAGTCCTTAATAAGTTTTTAAAATAAATTGACTAATATTTTTATTTTTGCTTTCTCAGAAATGTTAGTTTTAATAAACTGTTTTTGTTATTATCTAATACTACTCAATTTAGACAATTTGGGGAAAAAGATGCATAGTTAAATATACATAAGTGTGGGAATCTGTCCTAATCCCAGAACCAGAGGTAATTTAGTGTTACTGTAATTCTGTCCATTATGGTAAATTGGAAAGATTATGGTCGATTATCTAAGGTGACTATATTAGAAAGAATATATGTTGGTTTAATGCATACATTCAGGCTTTGTGTATGTTGAGTTTGATATACCAAAGTTCTGGGATATACCATGGAGACATTTAAGAGTTGTCCAAAAAGAATTGAGGTTTTGGATAGGCTGAACAAAAGCCCAGGAGAGAAGCCTGCCTTGTCAACAGACATCTGTGAATTGTCTTTGGATAGCTAGTATGGAAGCCACGCACAGTGATGAAATTATTAAGGTAAAGAATGCACTTGTGAGAAGAGGAGAGGTTAAGTTATTCATCAGGTATATAAAGCACAGCTCCTGTGGTTCACAATATTTTTAGAAACATATGGAAAAATTTCTTTTTATTTTAGCATCAATAGGAAAATAATATTTTAATTCCCAAATCAGAATAAAATAAAAATCTCAGAGGTCATCTAAGCGCTAAATTTTGCCTAAAACAAGATCTAGAGCAGTGGCTCATTGCCTGAACCCAGGGGTTTGAGACCCGCTTAGACAACACGGTGAGACCTTATCTCTACAAGAAATCAAAAAATTAGCCAAGCATGGTGACACATATACCTACAGTACCAGCTACTTGGAAGGCTATAGTGAAAGGATCACCTGATCCCAGTGGGTCTAAGCTGATCCATGAGCGTGCCACTGTACTCCAGCCTGGACAACAAAGTGAGATTACAATCAACTTTTTTTTTTCTAAAACAAAACCAAAAAAATGTGTAAGCGCTTAATTTTAACATTAATATTATTATGATGATAGGATGCAATGAAGACAAAAGTTCTTAGTGCCTGTAAAAGTTATAATGAGACGCCCACTTGATAGAGCCTGGCCATAACAAACTTAAAAAGGTTTTTTGGGAAAAAATATACCTATAGCAGTGTTAAATATGTCCCAGGTGTCTAACAATTCACTTTCTCATATCTTTCCCATCCCTCAAACCAGCCATGACATTTTTCTGCAGATCTTTCTGATATCAGAAGGCGACATGGAGGAGGTCCCTCTGCTCTGAGATTGTTATTTTCATATTACACTTCAATTACATCTATAAAGTTCTTTCTTTCATATCATCCTAAGTGGGTTTTGGATTTATTAATTTTAATGTTTAATAAACCAGTTGCCATAGCAACAGTCATATCACAGATGTTTCGTTAAAGCCTCTCTGAAGCACACACCTTTGTCAATATGTTATTTTGAACATTTCAAAGGATAAATACTTGAAAAAGGCAACACATCTTTCTGATTTTAAGCTCAAAATTTGCATGACTAATTACATACGCTCTAAAAAAGAATAAAAGAGACTATTGAATAGAAGATTGATGAGCCAATTTCAAGAATAATACAGTGAAAGGACAGGGTAAACCTTATCACTCTTGAAAAGAAAGTGCAAGGTCAAGAAATACAATTATACTCATGGAATATATACTTTTATCAATGTTACTTTCTTTAGTAAATGTGTTATAAATGGTTACCAAAATTAAGCCCATATGCATTTTTTTTCCCCAATGAGTGGCACAGATTTTTAATCCTCTTTTAGAGGACTAACTCCTGGCATATGTAGGTCACTGACCAGGAAATTACAGACGTAATTTGCTTTCTTTCTTCATCACTATTTCTTATCTGATCTTGAAGTTAAGGCATTGAAACTATTGCAAAACCTTGATTACTTTTCCCGAAGTTAAGATGGTAATATCAAATAGCCACCTAATTTTAATGACTAATTTAAATGTTTTTGGCTCTGGTTTCATTTTTTAGGTTTTTTGTTACCAAGGGTTTTTAAAAACTGCTTTTTTACTAAGGAAGATAATAACAAATGAAGTGTACTGAAAGCTCCTCCAGAGCCTAGAAAAACAATATATATATTTTTTTCTTCTAATCTTCATCTGCTTTCAGGGGGAAAATTGAAAGTAGAAACTCAGGGATGACTAGTTTCACACTGAACTCTAAGCGATGTATCTCGTCACTTAACTATCTCTTGCCTTTGCTTCCTCATTTTTAAAGTGGACAAGGATTCCTGTTTTATATCAGCAGATCCAAGGTTAGACTTATGACCCTATGTTGCCCTATCAAGAAACTCTAAGCAGTCCCTTTGTGAGATGCAACTTGAGTGTGGACCACAATCAAAGGAAAGTGGATTTTTAATGAATGTATGAACTTGAGGAGATAGGAGGGGGCTAATTTCTCTGGTAGGGGGTTATGCACAGTTATTACAGTTAAAGGTTGTTTCCTCCACTTTCCCTGTGAGGGAGAGCCAGGGCAATCCATGTCTTATGTCTCCCAAGAGTCAGAACCTTTGGCTCCTTCTAAATACCAGCCTGGTCTATGCTAACACCGGATGAATACATTTCCACAACAGAAACTCAAAATCCATCTGTTTAAGGATGCATGACAAATTTCATCTCGAGCAACAGTATGAGTCATATTCAAATGTGAAGCAAGAGTGAGCACAAGGCTTTTATTTGTTCTTTAAGAAAAAAGAAAATTCTTAGTGAGTTTAAATCATCAACCATGTTGTAAGAAGAAAAATGTAGTCTGGACTTCTTTTAGTCCCTTTGTGACTATATAAAAAGCGCACCTTTAAGATTTCACTAAAAGATTACAGATCTGCTCATTAATTTTGAACCTTAAACCTCTGACTTTAGATAACATGGACAAAGGAATGTAAAATAAAAATTAAAAAAAAAAAATGGATCCCTGATCATCTGTGAGAGCCCTTTGGCTATATAAAAACACAATACACAAAACCAGGCTTTATTTACCTGGGAGAATGTTATGGTCTATTTAGTCAACCCTTTTAGAGTAGTAGTGAGTCAATGAAGTGTTTTTCTGCCAGTAACAAACAAAATGGGGAAAACTATTTTTAATCTTCCTTTTAAATGTTGCATGTTATAGTTGGGTTGATGTACCATATATATATATATATGCCTCATATATACATAATATATTATATATTTCATATATGGTACTATATCGAATTTATTATATTTGGCATATATATATATATAGTACCATATATATGTATATACTGCATTTTTCTAGCTTTACAAAATGTTTAAAATATATCCTTTCCAAAATGACGATACTTTGAAATATTTTTGGAAACAAATTGTCTTTTTTAGGCCTATTTAGAAAAATGTATTTTACTGGTTTTAAAATAGATATAAAACAATGCATCTCCTTATATTGTAGAAATAGAAGCCTTTTGGATTAGAAAAGAAAAAGAATATTCTTCTGCTTATTATTACTTATAGGGATATTATTAATTTTTTATTCTTTATCAAATATACTATAAAATTTTAAATATATGCTCCAAATTATTAACAAAAAATAGTATTTTTTTCCAGTGTGATTTAACTGCCATTATGATTATAATTAAATAATTATTTCCCTCTAAAATGTTTGTTTAGGCAACATATTTCTTTATATTTGAGGATTTAATAAAAAGGTTTTTTTTAAAGCTGTTCACTCAAAATAGACAAATGGGCCATGCTGAGGAGTGGTTTAAAACCAAATCAATCTTTTTGTTAATGTGTTGAGAAGAATGTGGCCTGACATGGACATTATCAATATTTTCACCAAGTTGAATGTGATGAGAGAGCTATTACCTTGGACACTATTAGGAAGATCTAGAGCTGCTGACAAACAGAAGACTCTGGGTTGACCCTTGGGATTGAGGTGCCTTTCAGACCTCCCAGGATCCACAGTTTGGGAGTGCATCCTGTCTATCTGAACATGCCTTGCTGCCATTTTAGATTGATTGTTGTTAAGTTTATGATGACATTTATCTTTTTCCCCTCATTTCCAAATTTCCAGAAGACTTCCTAAAATCATTCAAGTTTGTTCTCATTTTTAATACCCAAGGACTAGTTTCTCAATCCTTAAATAACCACTTTTGATCATGTGTTTACCTTACCCTTCTGCCATAACTCCTCTTAAGATCACCAAATAAAATTTGAGAAGATTCAATGGGTTTTTCTCGTAGTTCAGATCACTGCGGAATGATTCAGTCTTTTTTGTTTTTGGGTTTTTTTTAACATGTCTTAGTTTTTTCTGATTTTCAGTCTATGTCCCTGAGCTCTTATTGTTTCTTTATTCTGGCTACCACTTCATCTTTTATCAGTGTCTCCTTTTGCAGCTCAATATCTATTTTTTTATTTGCAGAAGACATAGAGTGTGATTGATTATAAATACTTAACTACTAGCCAAGTATTTAATTTCTATCTGATATGCTTATTATTAAATCCAACTCATTTCCTATGCATTTTATCTGCCAAACAATTAAGGACATGGGAGAAATTAAGTCAATCTAAAACCACAGAATCAGAGTCCCACAGAAAGATGGCCTATGGGCTGTTGGCATCAGTTTCCTTGTCTCTAGAGTCCAAGTTCACAGGCACCATTAGAATGAACCCTCTGAGCACAGCCTGAATCTCTGTTCTGTACAGTGTATTGATGAATGCTCGGTGCTTTTCTGCCTTAGTTATGTTGGAGCACATTAAATGTCAACTAGCAATAAGGCACAGGAACACGGCATGAGAAGATTCGCTTGCTTGAGTCATGCTGCTTTCAGGTAAAATGACACTGATTTAAATCTGCATGGAAACCTGTCTGAGCTAGAATTTGACCAGCACCCTTAGGTTAATAGTTTTGCTCTTTGAGAGGGCTCTAAGCTATTTTCATCACTGGCCACTTTTGCATTTACATAGTATCTATCACTAAAGCCCAATGGCCTTTGCCAACAAGGAGCAGATATTTACTTACTAAAGTTAATGTTTCTTCCCATTGCTTTCTAGCCTCTGCATTTTCAGGTAACAAGAAAAAGACACATATGTATAAATAGTTATTTTGATTCTTAAAATAGAAAGGAAATATAACCCAAAGCTTTCAATTTTCTTTAAAGATCATTACAATGGTAGTTCTACTTAACACCACACTGTAAACTTTCTGCATTTATTATTTCACTATTTTGTTTTCTTATTATTCTCTTGAAAGGTTAATACATAAAGAGAAGTCAGCAAGTGGGAAATATAAATGTGTGTTGGGGTACTCAACCCACTTAGGGACCACATTCACATGACAAACTAGGTGAGACTGAGAGTGCGGTTTCCTCACTTTTAAAGTAGAAGTTCTGATCAACGGAACCGATCAGTGGAACTGATCACAATGGAGTGTGTTAGATAATGCTTCAGTTCAGATGTTTCCTGTTATTTGTGGGACAAAACCCAACTGAATCTTCCTTAAGCGAAAAAAAGATACTTCATTGGCATACTGGGGATAGATAATGAAGCGTAGCTCATTTAAGGGCTCAAAGATCATAACCACCATTAATCCCACCTTCCTGCCCCTCCCTGCACCCCGCCATAGTTTCCCGCCACTGTCAATCCTTTTTTTATAGTATTACGGTAGTTGTTCAAGGTCCACTTATGAGTGAGAACATGTGATACTCACATCTTTGTTTCTGTGAAAGATCACTCAGTATTATAAACTTTAGTTCCATCAATATCTGTCTGATGAGGGATGGCATACCTCATCAGCAAGGGCACCAGCACAATGAATATTTGTATACCTAACCCTTAACTGAACCCACAATTTTAAAATAAAAAATATATATAATTTAAAAAATAGTATTTAACTACATAGCACTACACAGGATAAGTGAATGGTATACAATGCTATAAAGCAAACAAAATTATTAGGAAAAAATAAAACATACTTTTTTATATAAAACAAGATATATAGCAAAGCTGTGACAAATGAAAAATAAAATTAAAATATACAAGGAAAAAAAAGGTCATAACCAGAATATGTTTTTTTCTCACATTACATTTAATGATTAAGCTTCTTCTATTTAAGTTCTATTTTTAGGCTTCAGAAATTACCTAGTAAAAGAGAGTGACAATTCTTGATTGACCTAACTAAAACTCCAAAGGGAGTCATGGAAGGCCTCATTAGACTAATTTGTCAAAGTACTCACCTCAGAACCAATCATGAAGGTCTATGACATGGTAAGTGTTGATTTCCAAGCTCTGTCATATCCAAGTCTAGGAGAATAATGTCTTCTTACAGTTTTTCTGTTCACAACCTGTCTCCATCTCCTGTGGCTTGGGGTGTAGTCAATCTGACCAAAGCAGAGAAAATGGTGACTCCCTCAAGTTGTATTTGATTTTATGTCGCCACAAGTTCACTACTGGTGCTAGCAAAACATCAAAATCCATTATAGAAGATAATAAATTAAATCTATTGATACTTCCCATTCATTTGGGCCCAGCTGGTTGTCATGGCCACTGCATGCAAATTAAGACAAGAACACATTTTTGAGCCCATATTATAAACTAGATCCCATGTTGAACCATTTCGACTAGACAGATTTTCTATTTTATTTGTCATAGAAATTGTGTGAGGTAATTGTTGTGTCTTATCAGAGAAAAGGAAACATATATATAAAATAATTTAAGTAATATGCACAAAATCACATAGCTAGTGAGAGGAAAAACAGGAGCTTTAGACACAAGCTTGCCTGAATCCAGAGCCTGTAATTTTGTTTATAAAGACAAAATAGAGAATGTTGGTTGAAAAAGTAGGTTCAAATCTAAGTTCCACCACTTAGTATCCATACTTCTTTGAATTCTCCGCCTGGATTTTGGATATCTCCTTCCATAGCTGATGCTGAAACACTTAAAAGTGTTGTTTCTAGCCGGGCTCAGTGGCTCAGCCCGTAATCCCGCGCCTTGGGAGGCTGAGATGAGTGGATTGCCTGAGCCCGCGGGTTCAAGACCCGCCCGGGCAACTTGGCGAGACCTCATCTCTGCAATAAATCAAAAAATTAGCCGGCATGGTAGCGCGCGCCTGTAATTCCGGCTACTCGGAAGGCTGAGGCGGAAGGATCGCCGGAGCCCAGCAGGTCGAGGCTGGTGGCCAGGACAGAGTGAGACTCCAACTCAAAAAAAAGGTTGTTTATTTAAGGTCAGGCACTTTCAGATCCTCACCCTTTCAATTTCTAAGAGTCTTTTTTGCGTGTTAATTACTCTAGAAAGCTTTACTTCAAAATATCAACTTTCATTTCCAGACTTTTTCTCGGAAATTTTTTTTTTTCCTCTTCTGTTAGTTTAGCTTGGCTCAAAGTCTATGCATTCTTCTTCTTCTTCTTTTTTTTTTTTGAGTTGGAGTCTCCCTCCATCGCCCAGACTGGAGTGCAGCCTCGACCTGCTGACTCCAGCGATCCTTCCGCCTCAGCCTTCCAAGTAGCTGGAACTACAGGTGCGCGCTACCACACCCGGGTAATTTTTTTTGATTTATTGTAGAGATGTGGTCTCGCCAAGTTGCCCGGGAGGGTCTCGAACCTGCGAACTCAGGCGATCCACTCACCTCTGCCTCCCAAAGCATGGGATTACAGGCTGAGCCACCGAGCCTGACTCATTCTTCTAAGAAGTGTCGTCTTCAATGTTGTATCTTCTTGTGCCTAACATGCTGTCTGGATCTCAGTAGAAGTTAGTGCTGACTCCCTGCTTCAATTTTTCCTTGGTCAGGTCCAACTCAGACAGCTATAGTAGTAGAGTCAAGAACAGATATACCAGTATATATCTGGACCCAGGCTTCTCACTCTTCTTCTCTGGACCCAGGCTTCTCACTCATCATAAGAGTGAGATTCGGCATTTTACTAATTTTCCCTGGTAGTAATGACATAGAATGGAACAGGACCGACCACATAAAAGTTCAACCATGTGATTAAGTATTGCCTACAATAGCTTCATTAGATTCAGAAGAACATACAAAAGTTCCACCATCTCAAGATGCACAAGCTCACACTCATGTCTTAATCCAAAGCACCAGATTCTCCTGAACTTCTTTGCTGACTTTGCCTGAGAGTGGCGCTACTGAGTCTTGCATAGATCTGTCTCAAATGGCCATTTGCCTAATTTACGTGTACGTCTAATATAATTAAGATGGGAAAACACCCCCTGTTAGACTCAGTTGGAAATTCTACTCTGGCAGATGAAGCTCTAACTGGAATCCCGGTTCACCTCACTTTTGTGGACTAAGATATTCTATTTACACTAACTATCCTTGATAATGCACACCCTGACAATATAATACTTGTTTTTTTTTTGCTGATTGATTGATTATGTCAATTCAACAAATGCATGTTTGTTGACTGATTCAGTAAAGAAGTTAATGAATGATTGGAAGAGTAACACAAAATAAATAATACTAGGACAATGAGTTGAGGCACCATTTATTAAGCAAGTAATTACCGAGTATTTTTTATATCACATTAGTTTACAGCTAACAGACTCTCAAACACAGAGGTAGAACAGACAGAAATGGACCTTCTTTCATGCTTGTGAACCATATTATATTACTGATGTTCTATAGCTTTTCTGTGTAAATGTTGTTTTCATTTATTTAAATTATTATTAGTAAGGATTGTGGATATTTATTTATTTATTTATTTTTTGAGTTGGAGTCTCACTCGGTCGCCCAGACTGGAGTGCAGTGGCCGCTCCTGACCACCGCAGCCTCGACCTGCTGGGCTCCGGCGATCCTTCCGCCTCAGCCTTCCGAGTAGCTGGAACTACAGGCGCTGGCTACCACGCCCGGCTGATTTTTTGATTTATTGTAGAGATGAGGTCTCACCAAGTTGCCCGGGCGGGTCTCGAACCCACGGGCTCAGGCAATCCACTCACCTCAGCCTCCCAAAGCGCGGGATTACAGGCTGAGCCGGAATATTTAAAGTGGCTTCTGCAAAATGGAGTGCCTTGGAAAGAGCAAATTGCATTTAGTGAATTATGCACAATATTTGAATCATGTGCAACACTGTCTTTTAGTATTTTATTGTCTTCTAACAATATGATTAGATGGATCTGTATTTCACAAGTAATCAAGAACTCAAGTAAAAATTCATGGCTGGGGATGGATTGTAACAAAAATATAAAATCTGTGTATAAAATGCATTTGAGGGATGTCATTAAACTCAAGATTTTGATAC
Organism: Tarsius wallacei; assembly: GCA_963574415.1. Lineage (NCBI taxonomy): Eukaryota > Metazoa > Chordata > Mammalia > Primates > Tarsiidae > Tarsius > Tarsius wallacei. The sequence continues at coordinate 28,050 of CAUYQG010299863.1, forward strand.
AAAAACTTGGTGAAAGTGCAACAACTCTTTCATATCTATTTTAAGAAAATAAAGAATGTATTAAATTTAAAGTGTGGGGACCCTAAGCAGCTAAGTGTACAGGTTATTTTAAACAAACATAGTACTTATTAATAGTTTACATATTTGACTTTTTGCTCAATCAAAATTTGGCAATATAATGCTGAGATATATCACAATGAAGCACAGTTCCTGATTTGTTTTGTTTTAATTTATTTCACAAATGAGTTTCTGCATGAAACTGAATCTTTACAGTGTGGAGATTGTTTGGGCTCAGGTAGGAAATATGTTTGAACTAATGCACGCTAAGTTTTCAAAAATCTACCTGGCTATATTACTGCCCAGCTGTTTAACGAAAACAACTTTTTTATTCGACACTTCTTTCTTTTTCTAGAATGTGAAAATATTCTTGAATTACTTCTGAGGAACAAGTTGGGGAATTGCAAGTAAGAGCATTACTCTTCTAGACTAAAAAGAATGAAAAGATATTACCAAATTTTCTGGTAAGTAAAAATATATTTTCCTATCTCATTTACTAATTATAACAAGTGCTCTAATAAGATCATCATTCCTTTTTATTTTTTCTTGACTTCTGTTTAAATGATGGTAATTCCAGATCTAGTTTTACTCTATTGTAAAGTAAAAGTAAATTCATGAAGATGACAATTAATCAAAAGTAAGGTTTCTACATCAATTTCACATTTTTTCATACCCTTTGTTTCTAGTTTCTATTTGGAACTGAAGATTGATAAAGTTACTAGTTGAGAAATATCTAACTATGAATTTTTATCTTAGGATGCAGAAATGAGGATGCACTTCACCACAGAACTTCTTCAAATTCTTCTAACAAGCAGATCATTCCCAATTTTCTGGTGTGTAAATTCAATGTGATCAGTACAAATAAACAAACTGACAAGATTTGGGCAGTTGGAACCCATTGTTTTACAACGTCTTTGTTTAAAATCTTTCATAATTCATCCTCAGAAATGGCCTTCCTAGTAATTAGTTACCTTTAATGTCTTCATTTTCATTTAAATGTTCAATGATCAGGATAATTAGAATTAATTTGGCATTGTCATTTTATGGTAATGAAGCTTCTGCCACTTATCATGAACATCCTGCAGGCACAATGTTACCAGACAAATATGTGACTCCTCACTCTTCACACACTGGTTTATGGTCTTTGGTTAAAGTGGTAACAGTAGGACCTGGCCTGATGCCAGTTTAAATTTATGCCATTTTTGATTAAGGGTTATGGACAGTCAAGCTGGTACTCTTGCCTTTTGTGCATGGCAGTCTATGTGCAACTCAGTTCTCCTTAAGCAATGGGAGAGACTTTTCCGTCTTCATTTATCTGGGTTTTTACAGACTAGGATTAATTCTATGGTAAAAACAAAAGGAAATATCTCTGTAAATTATGATAAAAATAAATGTCAACTCAATTCTTTTTAAAGACTTTAGATAGCATTCAGGAAAGCAATGTTTAAGAAATTTAGTGCCAGAAACCCTAAAAGGAAGAAAATGTGCCAGAGAACTTTCACACTGGAAGAGACATTTTGCATTACCCGGTCTATAATTCTTCTGTCACAGAAAAGATAATTTTATATTGTCATTCTCTTTCATTTCCAGCCATACCTCTGCCTCAGCAGAGGAGTCGAGGTTATATCATCATTTCTATCCTCTCTCTTACTCCTGGGAAACAGATAAGCTAAAGGATTTGATTGACCACAAATCTGGGGTGAGAAATGGTGAACACATTCAGATTTGTCAAAGGAGGTATTATTTAAGACTGCTCTGTAAAAGTGTTCTAGTTTCATATTTAGAACTTTAATCTTCTCTACAGCTGTCTTTTTCTTTACCATCCTTTAAACTTCTTCTTTTTTCTGTGTCTTTCCAACAAGGAATATTATATCACCTACATCTAGTCACCTAAATTATCATCATTCATAAAATAAAAGAATGTGTGAAGAGAAATGTTTATTCTCAATAACTTCAATTCTTGTCTTATCCACTTGGATACATTAGAAACAAGGTCAAAACTAAGTAGCATAACAGACATTTTATTTTGCTTGTAATTTTGGAATCAGAAAGTTGATGTAAGCTTGGCTGTGCAGCTGGAATCTTCCCTGTTTGTATAGTCAGACATTGCCAAGGTGTGAGGTGTTACTAGACTGTACATCAAAATGGCTTCCTTGCCTGACTGGCGGTTAATGTTGGCTGTTGGTTGGGAGCTCAGTTGGGGATGACGTGTCTTTGCAGCGTAGCGGTCTCGGGGTTGTAGAACTTCTACCAGTAACTGGGGTACACTTGAAAGAGGATGCTGAGAGAATCCAAGGCAGAAATGTTTGGCTTATTCATAACAAATTTTGGAAGTTACAAAAGGCCATTTCTGCTGGGTTCTATTGATTACAAGAGTGTTCGTAAGATTGCTTAAGTGTCAAGAACAGAAGACATAAATCTTATCTATCCATAGGAGAAGGTAAATCAAAGAATATGTGGGTGTGTTTTAAAGTGTAAAAAACTCACTGTTACAGAGTGTAAAAAAGCTAAGAGGATGCTCTGTATTCAAGAGAAGAAATACTTAAAATTTCTCCAGGGATGTGGAAATGCTTGGTGGTGATGATTCAGGGCAATTGAAATAGAGGAGGCTGAGACATGTATTGAGGAAGCTCAGGAATAACATTTTGGGGTAATGGGCAGGGGTGTACTGGAACCAGTCTACAATGGCCTGCAATAGCCCATTATCCACTTGTTTCTCAATTTCAACTCTGAATTCTGTGGTTACTTTGGTAGCTTGAAAATGATCACAGTCAGATATTTTCATCACAGAAATTAGAAGACAACACAAATAAGGATTTTTTTTTCTCCCAGAGACCTGGTTGCTAAGTATTACCGTCTCACCACTGGTAATGGGTCAACCTAGAAGATACTATTAGAATTGAACTGCCTCATAGCAATTCTACTTTGTGAACATAGGGGTTGAAAACACCTTCTCTTTTGTGAACTTTGTAGTAAGATTTGCACGATTCACTATTGTTCTTGGGTGAGTGATTTTTTGTGAGGCACTCTGTATGATCCTGAATTTGAGTCAACAATAGCTATTGCAGAATAGCATATATTGAAATAGAAGCCTGATGCAGGATAAGTCATGAGAGAAAGTTCTGGAATTAGCAGAAATGACAGGGCCTTCTGCACTTCAGAGTCTATAAAATTGAGGGCTTGAACCAAGTTTATTTAAGTTGCCAGGGAAGTAGTGTGGCCCCACTAGACAACTTAGGTTACACAATTTCATGTTAGTTTGTTTGCTGTACGCTTTTCCATAAAGGATTATGTTTTAAATAGGTTATGAGCAGTATGCAAATATTTGAATTTTCTGAATGAAATTGAGCTACTTACTTATTTTTTCTGATCTTCAGATTCTTCATCTCTGAGAATTAGTTGTGAGATTAAAAAAGAAGAGAGATCAACATTTGTCATGACTTTAGTGACTATTGTCCAAGTGTGGAATACCATTTTCAAGTTTATAAATGTTGATGTTAGTGAGAAATAATTAACTGGATTACTTAACCACTAATCAACCAAATTAACCAATGACTAACCAAAGGAAAATAGGAAGAAAGATTGCTCACAAAGCACAATGCTCAGTATGAAAAAAAAAAGGAAGAAACAACAGTTTTCAGGATTTACAAAGAAGAAACAGGTTGCTTCCATTCATGTCCCACTCCTGCCTCAGTTTAATTACTTCTTGTCTTCAAGGGTTGCTCATTGTGATAGAAAGCAAGGCCTTCACCAGAGCCCAGCAGGTCAAGGCTGCAGTGGCCGTGAGCATGCCACTGCACTCCAGTCTGGACAACAGAGTGAGACGTCAACTCAAACAAAAAAAAAAGAGAGAAAAGAAAGCAAGGCCTGAGAGTAGTCTATTAGAGTGGGTAAAAAAATCTATTTTTTAAAAATTGTACAGTAATATTAAGTTTTTTATCTGAATAAGAATGAGAGTAGAAAGAAGATATCTTGGCTGGGCATGGAGGCCCACACCTATAATCCCAATACTTTGTGAAGCCAAGGTGGGAGGACTACTTGAGCTCAAGCGTTCAAGGCCAGCCTGTGCAACGTAGAGAAATGCCATCTCTACAAAAAAATAAAAATAAAAATTTAGCTAGGTATGGGGGTATATACCTGAAGTCCCAGCAATTTGGGAGGCTGAGGCAGAAGGATCACCTGAGCCCAGGAGGTCAAGTCTGCCGTAAGCCATGAACATATTTACTCTCTCCAGTTTGGGCAACAGACATCAACTCAAAAAAAAAAGAGGAAGAAAAAAGATGTTTTGATAATTTGATACAAAGTATTCCTTTTTTTCACATTTTAGAATATTAATGATATTTTAATATTTTATGTCTATATGGATTTTCATATATGTTTGGATGATTTCAGAATTTATATTTTTAAATGATAAATATTTAGCCTTAGTCCATTGGGTTATGGGCCTTTATTGATAACCCTGGTGAGGGCAGGGAAATAAAAAAGGAGAATAGCAGAGAAAATCTCAATCTTAGAGAATACCTAAGTGGTCATTAACAACTGTTGGTAAAAATATGGATGTTAAAAGTTATCCTGATGAGGTCCCAGACAAAATTGGAGATTGAGGGACTGGACAGTGAAGGAAATGTTATCCTTGTTTTAAAGTGTCAGTGAACTTGGCTGAAGTGTGTTCCTATCCTAGCGCATTGGGGAAGGTAGAACTTGTGGGTGATGAAATTGAATATTTTGCTAAGTCAATCAACTTCTAAACAACACTTTAAAGGAGCAGTCTGGTTCCTTTCGACTACTTATAGTGAAATGTGAGGAAAGAAAAATTATTTAACAATGAGGTTATTAATCAAAAGGAAAGCAGGACTTAAGGAAACTTCTTAGTCTATCCTACCATAAAAAATGAGAAAGTATGTTTGGAAGAAAATACCAAAGTGGTGGCCAAATGACAATGTGATAAGGAGATTATACAACCATCTAACAGAATCTAGGACCTGTTGTCCAAGACAGTGGAAGAATGACCCCAAAGGCAATTCAGAAATTATCAGGGTTGCTACCACTCTCATAGGCCCAGAATGCATGAACTGGGTAGCAAAGAGGTTTCTTTCAAGTGCAAGCAGTCAACAGATAAATGAAAAAAATGCTCAGCTTCACTAATCATCAAAGAAATGCAAATTAAAACCACACTGAGATACCACCTAACTCCAGTCAGGATGGCCACCATCAGTAACTCAAAAAACAACAAATCTGGAGAGGATGTGGGGAAAAGGAAAAGCAACTACACTGCTGGTGCAAGTGTAGACTGGTACAACCTCTGTGGCAAACACTGTAGCAATTCCTAAAAGATCTAACAATTGACCTTCCATATGACCCAGCAATACCCCTTCTGGGAGTATATGTAGAGGAACTCAAATCATTCTACAGAAAAGTTACCTGCACATGTGTTTATTGCAACACTACTCACCATAGCAAAAACATGGAACCAACCATGCTGCCCAATGAAAGTGGACTGGATAAAAAAACATGTGGTACTTATACACGACGGCATAGTATGCAGACATAAAGAAGGACAAAATTATGACCTTCACAGCAACTTGGGTGGACTGAGAGTCTATAATACTGAGTGATCTATCACAGAGACAAAGAACTGAGTACCACATATTCTCACTCATAAGCAGACCTTGAACACCTATCATAATACTGCAAGAAAGGGATGGGTAGTAGTGGGAAATTGCCAGGGGAGGTGGGGGGCACGCCTCATCAACAAGGGTACCTGAGCTCAAACCAGGTGAAGTGGGGACCAAAGTGAGGGCCAAACTTTGCCTATACAATGGCCAATTGTATACCTAACCCTGAATTGTACCCCACCTCCTTAAAATAAAATAAAATAAAGGCAAGGTCACCACTGCTTGGTCCTGCTTCATATTGTGGGTCCACTCTCCTTCCTCCATTACCATGTTCCATGGTCGCTCCAGGTTTAGCTCTGGGGGACTCTGGTGGAGAACTACTCTGAGAGTAGATCTACCACCGAGAACCTCTTCCTGGGCAGCACTCAGCAAAGCCATGGGGATGGAGCTGCCTCTGAGACACTGACCCTCTAGGGCCATCAACATACAATTCTAGGCTGGGAGAGCCATGGAAACAGAAACAAAAAAGAGAAAAAGGGTAAGAAGCTCTAAGCCCACAACCCAACAGGGCAAACAATATTACATTGTAAGCCTCAGTAATAATCTTTTTGGTTTGATGCTCTGCCCTCCTGGCCCACCGGGGCAGAAATCCCTCCTTCTGGGCACACTAGGGGGGTGTTCCCACTGCTTTGCCATGCAGGGATTGGATCCCCCCAAAGCTCCAGGCAGTCCTACCTCCATGGCTTTGCTGCATGCAACTTATACTGCAAGGGATCCAATCCCTGCATGGCAAAGCAGTGGGAACACCCCCCTAGTGTGCCCAGAAAGAGGGATTTCTGCCCTGGTGGGCCAGGAGGGCAGAGCATCAAACCAAAAAGATTATTACTGAGGCTTACAATTTAATATTGTTTGCTCTGTTGTGTTGTGGGCTTAGAGCCTCTTACCCCTTTTCTCTTTTCTGTTTCTTTCTTTTGTAACGGGAATGCATGCCCTGTGCCTGTCCCATCCCTGTATTTTGGAAGTACGTAACTCATTTGATTTTATCGGCTCACAGCTAGAGAGCAGTTTGCCTCAGAACAAACCTTATTTTGAGTCTCACCCATATTCGATTTAAATGACATTTGATGAAACTTTGAACTCAACCTTTGAATTGATATTGGAACAAGTTAAGACCTTATGACATTGAGATGTAATGAATGTATTCAGCATGTGAGAAGGACATGAATTTTGAGGGCTAGGGACAGAATGCCATGGTCCAAGTGCCCGTTTTCCACCACGGTGTGCATCTCAAAATCCTCCAAGGTGATGGTATTAGGTGCTGGGGCCTTTAGAATGTGATTAGGTGGAGCCCTGATGTACAGGATTAGTATATTTATAAAGGAAGCCCAGAAAGAGACTGTTTCCTTTCCAACATGTGAAGACACAGAAAAAAGATAATCATATTCTGTGAACCTGTAAGAGAACCCTCAGCAGACTTCACATTTGCTGATAGTCTTGTATCTTTTAGCCTCTAGAACTATGAGAAATCAATTTCTATTGTTTATGAAGCTACCCAGCTTATGATACTTTGTTATAGCATCCTGAAGAGTCTAAGACATGGTCCTACAGTGTAGTTGAAAAACTTTTGTTAAAGCCTATTTATATGACAAATGGCAGACACGATGTCAGTATGCTTATACACTCAATAAATGTGTATGAGTTATTTTAAAAGAGCAATTTTGATGTTTCACAAAATTATGAAAACTGATTTTTTAAGAGAAAATGAATGGCTGAGATTAATAAAGCCTTTTTTCTTGTCTTGACAGTGGATTTTCAAAACTGAGTTGGCTTCACATTGAAATTGAATAATTACCTACCGTAAAAATATCTTTTAGATATCTTTAAGAAAAGATCCCTACTACGAGATAAACATCTAAAAAACAATGACCTTATTTTTGTACACAAAGGAAGAAGAGCTGAGAAGGGTTATTTTAGGTTCCGATTTAGAAGTTACCATTCTGCAAATTATGCAAAAGCAGATTTTTTTACAAATAAAATATTTGAAAAATTACCCTAGTGGGCAAAAAATATTACTTCATCCATATCCATAATATATCTTTCTTTCACATCTTTACAATTTTTACAGGGTAAAATGAAAATTAAGCTAAATCAAAGGTTAGTTTCAAATCATACAAATATTTAAATTTCAAAATATGTATTGCATACTTACATACAAGGTCATAGCCTCTATCTTTTTATATAATACGCTGTTTATGGCTTCTAACATTCTGAGTAAATTTGTGAAATTTCTTAGTTATTTGCACTCTTGTTAGCAAAATGTTAGTGAAACCTACCACATATAACAATGTTCTTTTCTATTAGCTTAAATTTCTTAAAATCAACTCTATTGCATTTGCAAAGATATAAACATAATTTGCCTTGCTTTAGTAAAAAGCTATATTTTTAAAATTATGATTGAAACATACACACACATATGTTAGCCTTTAAAAAATATGTTAAATATTTCATATACTACTGTGCTTAGTACATAAAAGTGCTCAGTAAATGTTAATATTAGATGAATAAATGAGTAGACAAAATATATATGTATTTTTTCCTACTGCCTAACTAGTCTTAAGTAGTCGGTGGATTCATGAATACTTACCTTTGATAAGCATCTTTTTCTCATCTTTCTATTGAGCTTACTTAATTGGGCTATATAAATTTGTATATATTCTTGTACATTTGTTTCCGTTTGCATCTAGTTTGTATAATTTCATAGCAAATTTTATTGAAAGAATACTTTATCTCAAAGCGGCATCCTTTTTAAACTGGAAAAGTATCAGTTTGTATTGCTCTCTTTTTTACTAAATACTCAAGAATAGGCCGGGCTCAGTTACTCAGCCTGTCATCCCAGCACTCTGAGAGGCTGAGGGAGGTAGATTGCCTCAGCCCGCGGGATCGAGACCAGCCCTGGCAACTTGGTGAGACCTCTTCACTACAAAAAATAAAAAAATTATCCAAGCATGGTAGCACGCGTCTGTAGTTCCAGCTGAGACTCCAACTCAAAAAAAAAAAAAAAAAAAGAAATTGGACAACGCTTTCTCTGATCATGAATTTCCAACAAGCCCACTTTCCACAAATGGCAGAGAGGTTAACTTACTACCAAGAACACCTGACCCAAATTGTTGCAGGTGTCATTGAAGTAATCTATATAAATGTGGACTCTAAGGTCTTGTAAAAATAGAAACGTTTCAATCCATACTTTAGTTTTTTCCTCTCCCTGATTTATGTTTTCCTGGTTGTTTGTAGGCACAGCCAGCAGTAGAAGAGAGCGCATGTGTGGCTGAGCTTGATTGTATACAATCAGAATGATTATGTGGAAATCAATCAGAATTTTCCTCTTAGAAGACATTTGCTCTGACATTCTGACTGATGTTTGGGCTGATTTTTATTCATAAGCTTCCCCTTTTACAATGATCTTTATTTCCCTCAATGTTATTCTGTTTCTTGTTTGCCTGCTTATTCTGAAGAAAAAAAGGAAACACTTCCATGCATTTTATTTTATTTTGACTCTTAAGGTTATTTTCTAATGTATTCAGAAAAGAACGTAGCTTGATATATCAGAGGGCTTATAATGTTTATTAGAAGATATCAATTAAACCTCACTAGCTATTTTGGGCAGATATCTACCAGGGAAAATGTGGTGAAATTTGAAAAGCAACGCTAGAATTCACATGTGAAAGAAAGTGTCAATCAACTATCATCATCCTAAAGTTACTTTGCAGTTTGGGACATTTTATTTGTAGTTTCAAATGTTGTTACTTGTAGTAGGAAGAGTTCTGAGATGACACCAGTGTCCCAGCCCTTACCAAAAAATGTCTTTATCTTTAGTGTAGTTAGGACCTATAAATTGCTCCTAGCTGCTAGAATATGGAAAAGGTGATGGAATATATGAACCTATCTGGCAAAAGTGAACAAAATTCACAAGAATGATTATATATCTTCATCAACTGATTTTTTTGTTGAATAAAAGAAAGATTTTCCCAGTTTGATCTGACCTAATCAGGTGAGTTTTTTAAGTGGTCAGAGACAGTTAATGCGTGAGAGATAAGAAGCAACAGAGCCTCTTTCTTCTGCTGGACCTCACTATGGGTTCTACAGCTGAAGAGAGGGAACTGTGCCAACACCAGGGTTGGATAGACATCATCACAGCCCTGGCCATCACTTTGACTTTGGCCCATGAGACCTGAGCAGAGGATCCAGCTAATGTGTACCCTGACTTATGACAACATGGACGCTTAGATAATAAATCTGTGTTCTTTAAAGCTGCTCAGCTTATAATGATTTATTATACAGAAATAGAGAACTAATACAGTACTTTAAAAAATGTCTTTATTCTGGGGATAAATTTCTTTGTAAATTCATTTACTCATGTACACATTTATTTATAGATGAACTTGATCTTTGACAAATGAAACGCAGTCCCTCTTCAAGGAGCTCTTTGTGTGCGGGTATGCGAGAGAGCAAGAGAGAGAAAGGAGAGGAAAGGGAGGAAGGGTCGGGGAGGGGGAAAAGAGCAAAAAAGCAAAGCAGGGGGGTAGGAGAGAGGAGGAGGGAGGCAAGGGAAGGGAAAAAAAGGGGAAAGGAAGTAAAGAAAGAGACCAAAGAAAAGAAAGGGCGTTTTAGTACAAAGAAATATTTCTCAGTTCTAGGTGACAATCGTGAGCATATTGTGAATATATACTTTTATATTTTAAAAGATGTGTACTTCAAGTTCTACTTAGTAATTACCAACAGCATAAAATATATGCTTTTAGAAGTGGCGAATTGGAGGAGTTTGGAAGGATGAAGGTGTATAAAGGAGAAGAAATAATCACAGATATCCTGGAGTAGAACCCAAAATTCCGGCGGCACATTTTTCCTTCCACGTTATGGTGGTCTGCCTAATTTGACTTTCTGTGGAGAAGTCTAGACGGTACTTCTCACTTCTTTTGCTGATGTGGTGTTGAACTGTTTTTAGTAACTTGTCCTTGACTTCTCTGTTGCACTATCAATTTTTTACCTGAATGTATAAGTCCCAAATTCAGGTGCTGCTTGGCTGAGTAACCTTATCTGATTAGCCTAAGTACACCTTTTTAAGGGTCAGTGTAAAGTTATGTTGTATTTGATCGATTTTTTGAGGCAAAACATAGAGGTTAAAAAAGAGAGGGCGGCAATCTTGAATCAATTAGGATTTACTGGACATGGAAAATCTTTACAATCAAAACCCATTTGATCAAAGAAGCAAACTTACACGGTTAAATATATCAAATATTGTTTCACGAAAATTACAAAGGAAAAAGTAAAATGGAGAAGGGACATGAGGAAGCCAGTTTATGGTAAAGATTGAAAGCAGTGATATACAAAAAGCCAAGCTAAAAAAAAGCTATGGAATTCTTATAAATGCCGTCAGCATAAAATATATATTTTGTCAATATTCAAACACATTTAACAATATTAAAGTCAACAAGTTGTTCATTTTCACCTCATATTCTGACTGCATGTTATATGTCAAATGCTGTGATGAATACTGGAGATGGACATTGCCTTGAACAAATAACTTATAATTTGGCCATAAAGTTATGAGATGAATCTCATCCTCAATGTGTCCCTCTTCTCAGATATGCAATGTCCTCTTCCCCATCCTAATTTTTGTCCTAGCTTTGGCATACTAGTTTTGATTCATTTTTTACATATTTACCAAAATATGTTGTGTAGTAAGAACTGTCTAAAATTTAATTTAAGAGAATTTGTGATGGAGACTCCCTAATTCAAATTAATAGCAACTGTATCCATTTGGTATTAGTTTGGGTGGCTTAATGAACTTCTTTGAAATGTTGAGCCCTGTAAAAACTATAGTACTACTGGTGAAAATTACTTTATTCGCTACTTAGTGCTACCTGAATATTTGTTATTTTTATGTGGCTACTTTTGCCTTGGGGCCTATGAATTTTCTGTGAATGTCATAAATAGAATTTTCAGGATTTTGTTAAAATTAAAATTAATATAACAAGGAAAAGTTGTGCCTCAAATAAAAAATAATCAGATTAATTTTGTTTTTTAAGGAGGTCTTTCACAAAAGACATGTGATAGTTAAGCAATAGTCTCCATGGAAAGATTTTTGGAACATTAGTCTTAAGTCACAAATTTAAACATACGTTTTAGTGTATACAATTTTGCTTTTCCTTTTAATGTGATAGGAGAGTGAATTCCCTAAATAAAGACAAACAAAAAAATGAAGAATAAGATGCCATCATCAAACATTTCAGAAAGCACACACTGTACTAGGATTCACAGTGGTAAAGTGACCACCTGGTAGAGATTTTGGTGAACACTTAATAATTTTTATCAACAATTTAATATGAATTTGTACAACTTCTTGTTTCTCTAAAAGAAAGACACTCTTACCACGTCTTGGTATGGATAAGTTTTCATTTAAAAAAAAAAACCTAATTTAATAGCTTACACCATACTAAAATTATAAACACTTGGCAGCACACTTGAGTACTCCTCAAATCACTATTGTGTGGATTCTTCTAGTATGATTGGTCCTTGTGGCCTTAATACTCTCCATTTCTATCCCACAGAGGTTAGCCAAAGTTCACTTGCCTTGTCAGTTAAGTTTCTAAATCAGATGAATTATGTTTTCTATAATTGAGCTAACCACAGTTAATAGCTTAATAGACTATGTCTACACTTACTGAAAAAAAGAATTAATTGCTTGGAAAAAAGTACATTATATATTTTAGTCACATCTACACAATGGCAATAGACAAAATGACAAATGATGGAACTTTCAACAGTGACCAGAGCCAATGGTGACAGCAGGGCCAGTGAGTAACCCAGACATGCATTGAATCCTTTACCTTTTTGTGGATGTTTTGGGATATGAGTATAAAAAAATGTACTATAAATTGAACATTCTGTTAAAACTGAAATAATTATGCATTATTGTTTTTCTTTTCATTACATGAGATAATAGTTTAGGATAGCCTTGTCAAAAGTTTAGGTACAACTGAAGAAAGTGTCATCTGTAAATAAAGGCTAGCTTTGTTTTTAATCAAGAATTTTTATTTTAATGGTTTAGTTTTGCATTTTAAACATTTATTTCCTAGCCAAGATTTAACACCAAATTTCTGAAATTTTTCTAAATTTTTTCTGAAAACCTGAGATGCAGATACAATTATTTGGAGTTTACTGCAGCCATTCTTAATAGATTTTTTTTTTCTATACTTGAAGAGAAGCCGATACCTTATATTACTAAGCCATTGTAATAATAATAGCACCAATGAATCCCAAATTTCATTGCATAAATATAAGCAGAAAAATTAAAAAAAAACAAAACAAATACATTCTCTATCCATGCTATGCTCTAACAAATTTGCTACAATAAACGTAAAGTTAGAAAATATAATAAAACCTTTAGTAATGTTTTTTAAGTATAATTGATAATCAGGACAATCTCAGAAAATCTTGAGTTAGGTGTACTCTAAAATGAATTTAAACTTTTTAGCTCCAGAAGCTTTCTAGAAGCTGTTTCAACATCATTTAGTCGAACATTTTTAAAAGTCTGCAACTGTAGATAAGGTATTTAAAACCTAATGGTTTAAAAAAGACTAGAGAAACGTAAGTATATCAACTACTCTAGAGAATTCTTAGATATTTGTTAACATAGTAGAGCATAGTACACATGTTTATGAATAGGATTCTGTTCATCATTCCAATGTAAAAAAAAATCTGGTTATAAGGCAGAATGCTCATCTCTTTACTTCTCCATTAATCCTAAATCAACTTAAATTGATATTGGCTACTAAATATTCCTTGTATGTATCACAATTCAACAAGAAAATAAACCTTGATATTATTAGTTAAAAAGAACACAGGAAAGCTTTTACACATTTCTCCATGGATCGTAATTACTCGTGTTCGTCACTCTATTTCTTTAGTATTAATTCTTAAGAGTTTTCTGCACTTGAAAATTTGAGGGTTTCTAAATAGTCTTCTTCACTGAGTTTACAGGCTTGTAGATATGATCCAGACAGAGTGAACTGCAGCTACCATGTCTCTGGCTGGAGAGTTTCCCTGGCGAATCCCAGGAAAACAAAAAGGGCTCCATGAGTGTTCATAAAACAGGATAAACTTAAAATGGGAAATGTGTAGACCTTGTGGATCTTCATAAGGATGTTGATAAATGCAAAGCCATGTGTGGTTTTGTGAATCTACTATCATCCTCAGAATACACTGAAGGAGGTAATGACAAAAGCAGGGAAATCTCCCAGCTAATGAGTTTGGTGATTCAGATAAAAGTTGATATTGACGAGGGTTAGGGTGGTAACAAGCAGAGTTATCAGAAAGGTGGAAAGTGGGTTTATATTGAGAAGTGAATAAGGGATGTTGGAAATTTCATGTGAAGTGTGAGAGGATAATAGGAGTCAAGAGTAAGTCTACGTTTTTGAAGCGAAGCAAATCAACTGGAAAGATGGAATTGCCTTCGCACCCTTCTCTTTTCTGATGGCCTTTGCCACCCTGTACCTTTTTCTTATGCATAGCTTTATAAATATGCTTCTGCCTAGGGCCTTGGTACTTTGCCATTCCTTAACAATACTACTGCTGAGGACATCACCATCAATTCTTTCTTGTCCTTCAAGTCTTTATTCACATGTCACCTCTTCAGTAGAATTTGTCTTGCTTTCCTATCTTAAATTGTATCCCTGCAAACAAAATCCTGTACATGTTTCTGATTTGTTTTCCTTCCTAGCACTTATCTCAAGCGAACATGCATACTTTGCTTGATTATTTTATGTGTTGACTATTTTCCCAATAAAATAGCAACTCCGTGAGGACAAGGATTTCTGCTTGTTTTGCTCACTACTCTATCCCCAGAGCTTAGAATGATACTCAGCATATTATAGCACAATAAGTATTGGTTAGATCCATGAATTAGCCTAGGGAATTACCCAAGCTATTCACTGTACTCTGATATTTGAGAAGATTTGTAAGAAAGTTTGCTCTGTGGAAGAATGTATGAATCAAAGGAAAAAACTCTGTCACAGTATATTCAGATGAAGAGTTGTTTATTATAACTCAGTAGATGATAAAGGTTTAATTATGAGGAACATGAAAACAAAAGCCCTAGTATCAGATCCCCAGGAAAGTGCAAATTAATTTGTGCTCCTCGGAATGATTCATACTTTCCCTAACTGAGGGACTGGTTGGCCGCAACTCTCATTGAATCTGTGCACTGAGGGGCGTTCCTCATAGTCTAGCAGTCTAGAAGGATGAAGGCAAAAAAACAGTAACACCAACATTCTCTATGCCCTACTAAAATTTCTCTCCTCTACTTCATTTTCTTACCATAAACTTCTGTGCTAACCCATTGATCATGGATGATGTCCACCAATCTACAATGGTATTCAAGATCATCTTAATTTACTTCTAACTTCTATTTTTCTTCATTCTCTCCCAAATAGCTACAGTGATTCTGAACTGCTATGACTGTGTAAACCAAATTACATGTTTTTTTCTCTCACTCCATGACTAAATGCTTTTCCTTTTTCATTCTGCATAGCCTTTTATTAGCTTTTTCCTGCCTAATTTCTTTGTGAACTCTGATTTATCACTTAATAATCATTTCAAGCATTTCTTCATTTGTGAAATCTCTGTTATATTTCCCACCCTCTCTGAAGAATTAATTGCTCCCTCATTGATTCTCCACTGATTCTCATAGTTATATTAATAATATATTTTATTACAATTACCAGATCACAAATCTGGTTTCCGCTTTAGGCTGTGATGAATCTTAAGGCAAGAAACATGCTCTGCTGTCTTTGTATAAACTGAACTGCCCTTCCTTCTTTTTCCATGAACAAAACAATAATCATCATCATAATGATAAGATAAAATAAAAAAACTAAACTTATCACATAATAACAACTCATTAAGTTGTTATTACAAACTTATATCAATATATATAAAGCAAGATGGTCAAAATTCGTAAAGCCTTTTTTTTTAAGTTGGAATTAAAGCATCAGCTAGCTTATACATTTTCTAGAAAACTGGATACTTTCTGATGTACTTGAAATTATGTTAAGAAAGTCATCCCTTTTTGAACTTTTGTTTACTAGAATGAAGGCTAACTGGAAAGATTTCCCATAGGAAAGAAGCTAATCAGTGTTTTGAAGTAGGGAAAAATGGTTAGTTGAAAAAGTAGAAAGTGGTACAGAGACAAGAAATGTAATGTGTGACAAAGTGGATATAAATCCACATGAAATGTAGAGAACAAACAGCAACGCAGATTTCACAAGACTGAAAGGTGCAACTGGTAATGAAAGAGTATTTAAAACTCATGATCACAGCTCTCATAGTAAGATGCAATGTTAGTGATTACTAATTGACGCAACATTTGCTCAAGATGATTGTATAATTACACTCAAATTCAAATTTCTGATTCAGTTTAGTCATCGTGCTCTAGCTGACAACATGGAAAGATTAAGGAGACAGATACAGCCGGGCTCGGTGGCTCAGCCTGTAATCCCGCGCCTTTGGGAGGCTGAA
This sequence comes from Tarsius wallacei, assembly GCA_963574415.1. NCBI lineage: Eukaryota > Metazoa > Chordata > Mammalia > Primates > Tarsiidae > Tarsius > Tarsius wallacei. The sequence continues at coordinate 44,297 of CAUYQG010299863.1, forward strand.
GTGAGTGGATTGCCTGAGCCCGCGGGTTAGAGACCTGACTGGGCAACTTGGTGAGACCTCATCTCTACAATAAATCAAAAAATTAGCCGGGCGTGGTAGCGCGCGCCTGTAGTTCCGGCTACTTGGAAGGCTGAGGCGGAAGAATCACTGGAGCCCAGCAGGTCAAGGCTGCGGTGGCCGGGAGCGTGCCACTGCCCTCCAGCCTGGGCAACAGTGAGACTCCAACTCAAAAAAAAAAAAAAGAAAAAGCACCGGGCCGGTGGCTCAAGCCTGTAATCCCAGCACTTTGGGAGGCGGAGGTAAGAGGATTGCCTGAGCTCAGGGGTTCAAGACCAACCTGAGTAACATAGCAAGACCTTGTCTTTACAATAAATAAAAAAAAAATTAGCTGGGTGTGGTGGTGCATGCTTGTGGTTTCAGTCACCTGGAAGGCTGAGGCAGAAGAATCGCCCGAGTCCAGCAGGTCAAGGCTACGGTGACTGTGAGCATGCCACTGCACTCCAGCCTCGGGACACAGTGACACTTCAACTCAAAAAAAAAAGAAAAAAAAACAGCGAATTCTGAGAAGAGGCCAAAGAAAAATGAGTGGAATGCCATGTCTCTTTTTCTGTAATCATATTTAATATAAGGAAATGGTTAAAAAATCAGCTCTTTTCCGACAAAGTCACTCTTTCTCTCCTTGCTCACTTTTTATCTTAATACATGCTCAATAAATACGAGTAGTATTTTAGTAGAAAAACCATTATGCAACACTGTGCTACAGTGGCAGGATTGTCACACTCTTCGACTGAATTAGGAAGTTGCTTGTCTGGAAGAAACGTCAGGGTCCTTCTTTTGACTTGAAAACCACGTTTCTTCAGACTTGGCAAAGGTAAATAGGGAAGAAAGACAATTCGTTTCTTTCTCCTTTCAGGTCGTACAGTACTCATTTTAATGATTAACAAAAAGTTTTTATTTACTTTTTTTTTTTTGAGTTGGAATCTCACTCCATCGCCCAGATTGGAGGGCAGTGGCACGCTCACAGCCACCGTAGCCTCGACCTGCTGGGCTCAGGCGATCTTTCTGCCTCAGCCTTCCAAGTAGCAGAAAATACAGGTGCATGCCACCACACTTGGCTAATTTTTTGATTTATTGTAGAGATGAAGTCTCACCAAGTTGCCCAGGCTAGTTTCAAACCCTAGGCTCAGACAATCTTCTCGCCTCAGCCTCCAAAAGTGTTGGGATTACAGGCTTGAGCAACCACGCCTGGCGACAAAAAGTTTTAAATAAAAGAAAATCACAGTAAGAACCAAAAAGCAAAAATGAAAAGTAAAAAGATTATTATAATATATAAGAAAGGGAATTGGCAGTAGTGGGAAACTGCTAGGCAAGTGGGAGTCGGATTGACAGTTGAGGAAAACTGCCAGGGGAGGGAGGGGCACACCTCATCAACAAGGGTATCTGCATAATCAATGTTTGTATACCTAACCCTGAATTGTACTCCACATCTTTATAATATTATAAAAAATTTTAAAAAAGAAAAGTAAAAAGATAGTTTTCTCCTCCTTGCTAGATCATCCAGTTACTTCTCTCTTTTTTTGAGTCGGAGTCAACTCTTGTCGCCCAGGCTGGAGTGCAGTAACACACTCACGCCACCCCAGCATCAACTTGCTGGGTTCCAGTGATCCTTCTGCCTCAGCCTTCCAAGTAGCTGGAACCACAGGTGCTCACCACCATGCCCGGCTAATTTTTTTAAATTTATTTATTGTAGAGATGAGGTCTCACCAAGTTGCCTAGGTGGGTCTCGAACCCGTGGGCTCAGGCAATCCGCTCACCTCAGCCTCCCAAAGTGCTGGGACTACAGGCTGAGCAACCGAGCCTGTCTATAATATATTTTCAAGTGAAAAACATTAGTTAATAAATAATATGCTTAATTAGGATCCTGTTTGCATAAGTATATATAAATTTTTTGTTTAGTAAGTCAGTCAGTATACCTGGTGGAGAACATACTTTTTGGAGTCAGACTTATGTGAGATTGGATCCAGCCTCTGCCACATAGTCTCCGTGTGACTTTGGACACATTTCTCACCTTTCTGAATTCTGGGTTCCTCACTGTTAAATTGGATGATAGTATGTACATCATGGGGCTGATGTTTAAATAATGTGTGTGAAGCCGGGCTCAGTGGCTCAGCCTGTAATCCCGCGCCTTTGGGAGGCTGAGGTGAGTGGATTGCCTGAGCCCGCAGGTTTGAGACACGCCTGGGCAACTTGGCGAGACCTCATCTCTACAATAAATCAAAAAAATTAGCCGGGCGTGGTAGCGCACGCCTGTAGTTCCAGCTACTTGGAAGGCTGAGGCGGAAGGATCGCCGGAGCCCAGCAGGTCGAGGCTGCGGTG
>CAUYQG010299873.1:0-17639 GCA_963574415.1 Tarsius wallacei
ACCGCAAGGGTGGGGACCAGGAGAAGAAGCAGATAAGGCTTACCGCAATCTGCCCACTCTCCTCAGTGAGATACGCCTTAACATCTTCCAGCGCCACCAGAGCACACTGTCTGCCATAAGAGCAAAGGAAACCAGCAAGAAGAGCTGAGCTCAAACACAGCCAGAGACACCCACAGCTGGGTTGCTATAGGAATCACATCCCTTCCCACTCAGTTCCCCACTGGTCAGAATGTTTCCCTCACTAGATCTTTCAACCTTTCCATGGAGGTTTTTTACACCATCCTGTATCTTTCTCCTGCCCCTGCCCCAATTCACTGATCTTATCCCTCCTCAGGCTTAGCCTACAGGCATCACTCTGAGACCTGACCTTCCACCCACCCAAGCCCAAGGCGACCAGCCCATCAGATAGCCCTTAACATCCCCACAAGATATTTACTGGGCCAGGCACGGTGGCTCAGCCTGTAATCCCAGCACTTTGGGAGGCCAAGGTGAGAGGACTGCCTGAGCCTGAGGGGTTCGAGACCAGCCCGGACAACTTGGTGAGACCTCGTCTCTACAATAAATCACAAAAATTAGCCAGGTGTGGTGGCGTGCATCTGTAGTTCCAGCTACTTGGAAGGCTGAGGCAGAAGGATCGCCTGAGCCCAGTAGGTCAAGGCTGCAGTGGACGTGAGCATACCACTGCACTCCAGCCTGGACAACAGAGTGAGACTCCAACTCAAAAAAAAAAAAAAAAAAAAATATTTACTGAGGGGAAATCAAAGCCTTATCACACCCAGTCTCGATGGCCAAGAGTTGACCTGCAGATCGGACCTTAAACAATACTCACCTGCGGATCTTCATGGCCTCCTCGTTGTCATGCCGAAAGAAGTCGTAGGATTTATAGGACTTGACTGCTTCACGCCGATACACCCCAAGATTAAACACTGCAGAAGACACCCAAATCCTTCACCAGCAAAACAATATGATGGCCCTACCAATTGGGACTTCTTGGCCTAATGTCAGAGGGACTCAGAGGATGAAAAAAGCAGCGTAATAGGTTGGGAACAATACAAGATTAAGAGTCAAAGAGTTGGGTTCAATTCCTGACTTTCTAGACCTTGGACAAGTCTTGAGCTGTCTTGAGTTTTAATTTTCTCAAGTCATTCTGTCTATTTCACAGAGATACTGCTAGGGTTACATAAGATAATGCACATGCCAGACCTTTCTAAATGTAAAGCCCTATACTCACCTAATTCGTAATACTTCTATCAGAGGCATTCCCTCAAGGCCAATCTAGCCACACCAGGAGAATGGGGAATAAATCCAGTAAACCAGAAAGTAACCACTATTTCTGCCAGACGTACCCTATGGCCTTGATGCCAGGAAGAATAAGTCTCCCAGAGGGTAGTGAGGCTCAAGAACTAATAATTTCCCTTCCCAAATAATGATCCACACCAACCTTTAGTTGGCACTCCAATCCAGTTGAGGTAGCGAGTTAGTTTCTTGGACACATAAGTTTTACCCCGGGCTGGCAAACCAATCATAACGATTAGAGTCGGGGAATTGGTCATGTAGGAGGCCCATGCTAGAAGAAAATAAAACAAAAGAGAATTAAATGACTGGGAGCCTAGTAAGGTTTATGCACAGAGCTAGGAACTCCCTAGTCCAGATCTTGTTTAATCCTCATAAACCTGTGAGGCAAAAGTCCAGGAAGAGTGGGAAGGCAAATAAGGAGATATCAGGCAGACCCTCCTGAAACAGACTTCCAAAAAGTACTCAAAGCAAGATATGTCTTTCCCAGATGTCTGAGGTCTTCACAGAGGTAACCCAAGGAAAGAGGGCAATGATGAGTAACTAGCCATGGTGTCCTCCTTAACAAGAGTGCCTAGTAACACAAAAACAATACAGCTGTGAAGGAAGGTCTCATGCCTGGAGATTCCACCAGTGCAGAACTGAGCTGACTTTCATAATAGGCCCAATAGCATTTCTAGCTTGAGGATCCCACCCATCCCTTCAGAGCCTTAGGCAAGCACCAGCTTACTACAAAAAGAGCCCTGTTCCTAGCTGTTTTGGCCTTTGCATTCAGACCATGAGCTCCTCCTTAAACAAGAACTTCTAAACACAGTGAGATTAGTTGGCAAAGCCTACTTGACACAGGTTCTGAATAGATCTCAGGAAGCTTCATGGTAGAGCTAGCCTACAAAGGGCACCAGCACCAGCCTGCCTCCTTGGCCCACGTAAAGCAAGACAACCAAGAAGCATGAACAGTCATTAGTCTACTCTTCTTTAGTAAATTAATCTCAGGATTGCTTATTTACAGAGGTAAGTCTGTAACAGGTGAGTCTGGACAGGTGGGATAAACTACATGTTGAGAGGTCAGGTGACTTGTCTAAGGACACATAATGAGTCAAGGGTAGACCTGGTACTAGAATCCAGGTCTCATGCTTCCTTGGCAGCTTTCCTCCCATCCAAGAAGAGCCCCCTTCTCAGTTGGCTCACAGAGGCCAGCCCATCCTGCCACAGAGGAGAGGTGGCAGAGGGACCTGCACTACTGCCAGCCACTGTCCTGGGGCCAAGACTCAAATTAAGGTCATCTGGGAGGGCTCAGACTCTGCTGGCTCCGACAAGGGAACGCTCTGCATAAGATGGGAAGAGAAAGAAACATCTTTGCCTTCATTTCCTAGCATTGCTTTCCAGAAGGTGCACTGCAAGTTGTTGGTTTCTCTGCCCTGGGACAAAGTGACCCTGTAAGAGTAAAGAATTCAGTAAAATGGAGGTACTTGAATGTAAAATTCATCTTTCACATTTTGAGAAAGAAATGTAAAAGATCTCAGTGGAGACGTGAGCAGAGGGGCCCAGGTGAAGAAGCGACCTCAGAAGGAAAAGTCAGTTTCCTGAAGGTGTTTGGCAAGAAGTACTGCGAAGCCAGAGTGGCCCTAGTAGAGGGAGGGGTGGATACTCAGCTGTGGGGCTAGAGGGCTTGGCTTTTAGGCCTTTCTCCACATTGCTCATGGAAAATTCCTGAGTCTAGGCAACAGCCCCTCTAAGGTACGTAATGGAGCAACATAAATGCCTTTCATCTCTGTCCAAACAGGAAGCTCAAAAGCGAGTAAATACTACCCTGCAGTCTCAGCTGGCATTAATCCCTAATCACTGACCTCTACAAGACAGATACTCTGCATGGGATCAGCTGCTTCAGGTTTAAGTAGTAAAATCCCCTGCGTCTTCACTTTCTCCAGCTCAGCTGAGCGCCACACTCTTCTTAATCCCCCATGATCTGGCTCATTACCTGCACTTCTAGGCCTGCTTTGTCCACAACTTCCAGCCCATTAGCCACTTCCCCCAAAGGTCCTGTTACTCTCAGCTTAAAATGAACTGATACTTGGGAGCTGCTCTGAAGGCAACCAGGAAGCCAACTGCCCTGTTAGTTTACCAAACCGAACAGCTAATGCTAAGAACAAAAAGAAAACACTGGCCACCAGGGACTCCAGCCACCAGGGACTCCGCAGCAGCCCTCCAGCACACCTCCCACCTCTGCCTAGATTGCGCCCACACACACCTGCTGCAACCCTGCTGCTCAATTTACTATGTAACTAAACCACACTTCCTATCTCAAACAGCCACACTGGCAAAACTGGGAACATTCTGTCCTTCCTGTTAAAAAAACCAAACCACCTGCCACCACCACCTTAATTTGAATGGTATGCTGGCTTGTTAATTTCAGAGACAATGTAACGCTCCTCTTGACACACAGTGGAAACCTGTTTCAATCCTGAAAGCCTCTTCTACCTTTTTTACACTAGGTTTAACTCATTTTCTCAATCTTAAACTCATTTTCCCTTCATAGGACTTGATGAATTCCCCTGTATAAATGGAAAAACTCAAGTCCAGGAAAAGTTATGAGCATTGCCAATGGTTTCACAGTAGAAAGTCAATGTCAGAACTTTGACCAGAACCGTAGTCTCATGACTGCCCATTCAGTCCCAGCTACTAGGTCCTGTGTCTCATGTCAGCACTGGACAAAGAGACCCTCAGGACAAACCCAACTATGCTTTCCATCCTAATCCTGAAGGATGGTCTAGGAAAACAATGGTTCCGAGCCTTTTCATGACCAAGAAAGGTCTTCTATTATTTGTTCTAAATAGGCTCAATATCCCCACATATTATATATATGGGGAGAGAGATAGAGACAGAGACACAGACACATACAGAGAGGCAGACAGGCAGACATACTTGCTACATTGTACACTGCCCAAGCTGGTCTCAAACTCCTGGCCTCAAGCCATCCTTCTGCCTCAGCCTCCTGAGTAGCTGGGATTACAAATGCAAGCCACTGTGCCCAGGTCAGGCCCAATATTTTGAAATACACTGCCCATAAATCATGTTTCACTCTCTTATTTTTATTCATCAGAAACCATAAAAACTGCTGATTACCTCCTGCTGTTTGATTAGGCATGAAATAACCAATTCACATAACAGCAAGCCAAACACTAAGGAAGTTGGTATTTCAGTCAACCAGTGCAACTATAGTTGCTAATGCCCAACTGCCATCAAGTATCTTGAAACACTGAAAACAGCTCACACTATGGAACTTCTTAGAAAGCAAATTAGTAACACTGGTCATTTCCAATGGGTCTATCTTTTCTTTAATTATTTCTATAGGAAAAGTTGTTGTCACAAGCTTGCAAAGATATACATGCCAGGATGCTCACTGTAGCATTCTCTGTGAAAGCGAAAAAGTGGAAACCATTTTAATGTCAATCAGTAGAAAACTGGCATATCCATACAATGCCAAATGAGACAAATCTGGATTTACCAACATGAAAAGATGTCCAAAATACAGAAAGTTTTTTTTTTTTTTTAAAAAAAGAAAGAAAGAAAATGGCAGCAGAATAGAGTATGTACAGCATGAACCAATTCACTAATAGGGCACACCAGAATAAGATGTCTAAAGAATCAAATTTAGCAGAGAAAGGTGAGATTGTGAGAGTTGTTTTAACTTTTCACCTTCTGTATTGCTTGAATTTTTCATGAACATGTGTTGTTTTTGTGTTCAGGGAAAGGAACTTATCTGTTCCAGATCCACTGAAAATGTATTTTTTAAATCTTAAGAAAAAGAAAAAAAAAAAGGCATGTAGACACCTCCCTCCCCCTTGATAGAGCCCTGAAACCAGTTATCCGAGCACCTTAAAGGCACCTCAGTCAGCATTCCCTCTTCACCCCAACTCTGGAGCAGATGAAGTCCCAGTAATGCTCCTTTGGAGGCTTTGGTTCCCTGGAGTCATTCTTTAGCCCTTAAGTCTTCAAGCCCAGTCACTTCCCAGAGTCAAAGGTAGCCAACACAGGTGAAATTAGCAGCAAGGCTATTCATAAAGCAACTGCTGATGTGAACACTAAGCAGACAGAGGAACCTGCTCTAAAGTTCAGGTTCATGGCAGAGGAAAAGGAAACCAGCTGACACATATCTTCATAACTGTGTTTCCTCCTTGGACTACGGCTTCAACAGCCTCACAGACCAACCGTGAAGTGAGAAGAGACTGGAGTTAAAAAAAAAATAATAATGGTGGCTTTAGGACAGCCCAGAGACTTCCAATGAGGGATAAAAAGCTGTGTAGAGAAGACAGTAGAGCTTGGAAAAAAGAAATTAGAGCCCAGAGCAAGAATTAGAGTCTAGAAGTCAGAAAAGAAAACAGGGATTACTGCTTCCTTGACTCATCAGCTGGCCTCAAGGCAGAAAAACAGCAGCAGAGTTAGGATGGCAAGCAGGAGAGATTCCTAGTGTGAAGAATAAAGCAAAGCTAAAAAGGACTGACGGGCATCGTGCAGTCAGAGACTCCCACAATTACTGACTCTGGCCCCTAGCTCCAGCTCTCTTTTGGATCAACTGTCCTAGTAATACAAATATACTCCCACCCTTAAGGGGGCATCCCAGATCCCCAAATCTGGATTACTGCATTGTCAAACTTGTACTTTGCCAATGATTTTCCCTGCAGGTTGGTTCCTTTGAGAAAAGAAAACTTTCTTTCTGAAAAAACAATTTTTCACAGGGAGTGTCATCTCTCAGTACAATATTTGAGCGTAATTCAATAAATATATTTCAGGAATGAATACAACATGCAGCTTGAGTTACCTGTGAAAAATAACACACATTAGCAATATATGCCCAACACTCATCTAAATACATTACTATATTTTCTCATTTAATCCTTACATCATCCTTGGGGGAGAGACTATTAGTATATCAACTTTAAAAAGGAGTAAACTAAGGCATGGAGAGGATAAGCAACTTGTACAACAGTACACAGCCAGGAATTAGTAAAGCCAGGATTCAAACCCAAGCAATCTGACTCCAGAGGTGCACTCAAGCTTCATGCCATACTAGTTAACTTTCATGGGGTATTTTGCCCTTAGTATCTTGCTTCCTGCCCTGGCAGAAAAAGGAGACCCTAATTATAGAGGTGTGCTGACCCCAGCATCACATCCAAACCAGCTGCTTCCGCTCAGCAGGCGTCATGGGTGCTAGGTAAAGAGAGATTATCATCACTCATCATGAAACTGACAAGGACATGACATCAAGGTTGAGGCCCTGGGGAAAACTTTGAACATGAGACAATTCCCAGTCTCATGCTGGTCAGCTGTTTCCACCTGCTGATACATATAACCACTGAAATGAGAAGAACTAACTAAACGATTCCAAAGGAAAGGTACAATCCAGAAGCAGGGCAGGATTTGGCATTTCTTGAAGTTCCCCCAAAACATCTAGGAGCCAGCATCCCAGACCTCTTGGGAAGCTTAGGAATAGCAGATGCATGGGGACAGAAAACAATACTGCATCTCCCTGCAAACTCTCCTGCTGTCTGTCTGTGTCTAAAAGATTGGCAAGGAAGCTGTCTTTGAAGGGACAAACCTGCAGGGAAAATAGTTTGCCAAGTACAAAGGTTAAACCTGTGAGAAAGTAAGATGCTCAAGACACTGTGAGAAGTCAAGTGCCGGAGAAGCTCATTCCCTGGAAACCTTAGGAATAAAGCCAGGTAGCACCGGCTCCAACCTGCAATTTTTATAATGAGCAGCACCTCTTTCCCCCAAACTTAGCCCAACAGATCTAAAGAGAAACTTGTAACATCACCAGCCCTGAGTAATTCCTGTATTCTGCCCTCTTTCTTCCAGTCTAGCCCTTTCTTCCAGTCTTACTCACTGTGTGTACAATACTGCTTGTACTAACTTCCATCAGCAATCCAGTGTGCAGACATCTCCAGTAGGCAGAAATACAGTTAAAAAGGTAAGAAACTACTGAGCTACACCAGCAGTCTAGGCCCAAGAACAGACATTTCACCAAGTTACTTGGTTCCAGACAGGAAATTCCACCCTGGAGAATGTTTTCAAATTCCTATGTCAAAGAATTATTTCTCACTCCCATCAAGCTGCAGAGTCTAGAATTACAACTATATTCCCAAGATAAAATCCTGGGAGAGAGCAGTCCCTCCTGTTTCCCAAAACTCACAACAACATTTCTTCTCCGACATTCGAAGATTTGGGGTTTTCATTTCATAGCTGTTGTTGTTCTGTTCTGAGGAAGATGCCCCAGACATGACAGCTCTCCAGAGGCCTGAAAGAGACAAAAACAATATAAGGGAAGAAAGGAGACATCCCTCAAAACAATCCACACAGAGGATCCCTATAGTATAAGTAAAAGAATCCTGGGCCAAGAGTTAAGTCTAGCCCTTTCTTCTGTTAATAGCTGCTTCCTCAGCCCTCTGTTTCCTCACCGATAGTTTCACTAGAACATTACACTTATATGTTTACATTCACAGACGTTATTACCTGCTTCGATCCTTCCCATAATCTTGTAATACGGCAGATTTTGCTACCATTATTTCTTCTCCCCATTTTACAGATTGAAAAACGGAGGTTAATCGAATTAAGTTGCCTGCCCAAGCACTCTCATGACCTCACATCCTAGTTTTAACAACCTAGGCACAGTAGTGGCAGCACTTGGGGTGGGTTGGGTTACGAATAGATCAAGTTCATTATCAAGAAAGTAATTCTAATCCAATGGTAAGACTCAGTCTTGAAAAAATGAGAGAAGTGGGAAAATCTCAAACATATTCCTTGAATTGTAACTGGACCCTGAGACAGCCCTAACATGTCACCATTTCTCTGGTATTGTCATTCTCAAGCCCTGCTATGCACCCTCTCTCCAATTAACACTCAGTCTTAAGAAGGCACACTGGGGCGCTGAGGTGGTAAAGATTTCCCCAAGGTCACCTCAGAAAAAGGGGTAAGTCCTGATTCGAACTGGGGTGAGAGAGCCCCAAGCTCACTCCCCAAACTCAGACAAGAAGAGGCTCGTGAGGACGGAAGGTCCCATTGCTTCAAAGACCGTGCACTGCTCCTTCACCGACCACACACATCCTCCAACCCAAACACAGCTTCGGCTCCCGATCCCTGCACGAAGCTCTTCCTGCAATGCCCGTGGGCCAGCACTTCCAAAAAGGGCAAGGCATCACCGCACCGCACCTCATCCGGGTGCACAGAGTCTCTCCCCCGCCATTCCGCCCGCCCAGCCCCTTCCAGGCGCTGCGCAGCTGTTGCTCACCCTAAGATCTCTCCTAAGACCCCTCCCAGCGGTGGCCCCGGTGCTTTCACTGCAACGCTGCAGACAGACCAGACGCCGACAGATTGTGGCCGCGGCCGGCACTCCAGGCGCCGGCAAGTCACGTGCTCCTGCCCGGCTCCGCCCGCTGGCGCGTTGGTCCTCACCTGGAGAGAACCATCGACCAATCAGAGTGTTCGCAAGCTCCAGGGGGCGGGGCTCAAGACGGAACGGCTGACACTGGCTCAGAAAGAGGATGGATCAGTGAAGGAGAAACGTCTCGAGCTCCGGAGTCTTCCAGCACTGCGGGGTCGGTTGTATTGTTGCTTAGTAACTAATAGGGCTGGGGGCGGGGCTAATAAAGCCTCTTAATCTCGCGAGAATGGACTATTATGCAGCCCTCTTGAGGGGGGGGTGTGATTTTTAAGTGACGTAGCAAGGATTAACGCTTTCATTCCTGAATCTCAGCAAGACCTGGTTAGATCCGTAAATGGGAACATAAGCATTAGTTAGAGAAACTTTGCTACAATAAACTACACAATACTTGAGCTGGCTGCACCTTAGGGTGTTTGTAGATCCTTCCCATAGGTCAGACTCTGTAACCTAAGAAAAATCACTGCTCTTCTCGCTGAACCAGGAGTTCCCTGGAACCGCCCTCATACTCCAGTGGACTCCAACTACTTTCCTTATTTCCCTTCTACCTCCTACCCCAAGCTGTAACATTTGTCGTGGACATCGGGAAGAACCAAGAAGGAAAAATGCACCAGCAAAAATTGAGTCATGTAAGGTGTGGAAAGATGCAAAAGTTTCATATAATTAATTCAGAGGCGGCGCCTCTACAGTGAAGGTGAGTGAGCACGTCCCAAGTGGACCACGCAATTCATGGTTGCCCCAGCAGGCGTGTCTGATGCTCGGTTCTGTTGATAACCCACTCTGGGAGGGGCAGGGGGAACTGCTGTCTGGATCCCAGATGGATTAAAAAAAGAGGGAGTAGGGATGTCTTGAAAAAGAGAGATAAATACAGGGATGTCTTTATTCCTCCATCGCCAGGGATTAAATTCATTTCAAAACAGTTCGAATAGTTGTGCCCTTTTGGAAGCCTTCACAACTCCCAGAGCGTTACAGTAGCCCTCTCCGTAACTAGCAAGTCTGTCTTTGTCCATTCCGCAAGTGCTTATGGAGCGCCTAGTATTCGCGAGGCGCAGCCCTGGGCCCCACGCGCCCGGGTCACCAGGCATCGTCGCGCAGCTGTGAGTGCAGTGGCTGTGTCTCACTGCAGCATGCGCCGGCTGCACCGAGGACCCGGGTGGCGCCTCGCCATTCCTCCTTGTCCCGCCAGCACCTGTGCGATGCAGCTGCCCCGCCGCAGGCTGACCTCACACTGTGCTTTCTGATGTGGCAGCGGCTGGAAGGCCGGCTCGGCCCCGCGGCCCCATGAGTCAGAGTCGGGTGCCGCGCGAGTCCGGTCACGAGCGTCCGATTATTTGGGTTGGACCTTTGACTCACTGGCCATTCTTGGCATTCGTTTGCATCCTGAACTCTGACTGTGTCTCCGGGGTTGTTGGGGTGTAGTTTGGAAGCCCCGATTTAATAACTTCCGACCTCGCCAAGTGCAAGGTCACATTCCATCCACAGTGCTCCGTCGGGAGCTCCTCCTTCCCCGCCCCCTGCTCTACAGTATATATGTCACCGACGCGGAGGGCACCCCACTCGCTCTGCAAGTAGCAAGACCCGTTGTGTATTTAGAAACACAGACCGACCATCCATTGCTACTGAGAGTGGGAAGAAAACTAGTTGTCACTTTAAGAGTTCGCGCTTGTTAAGAAACTAAGGCGGAAGCCACACCACAGTGTCGCGAGAACTGTAACCACCGGCCACATCTCGCGATGTTTGGCCCCGCAAAAGGCGGCCATTTTGGAGTCCACCCGGTGGCTGGTTGCCCCGGCGGCGTCTCCCAACTTGCTGCCGGGGCCAAAGCTGGCACCGCAGGCGTCTGGTCTGTGGGCGGTCGGACCGACACGATGTGGCGGCTCCGCTGCAAGGCCAAGGATGGCACCCATGTCTTGCAGGGGTTGTCCGGCCGAACCCGGGTGCGGGAACTCCAGGGTCAGATTGCCGCCGTCACCGGGATCGCCCCCGGCGGCCAGCGCATCCTTGTCGGATACCCGCCTGAGTGCCTGGATCTCAGCGACGGGGAAACAGTTCTGGGGGACCTGCCTATCCAGTCCGGTAAGGAGCCGGGGCGGACCAGGGGAGGGTCCCAGGAGGACGGAGAGGAGTGTAAGTCGAGGCAGGGTGGCCGTGGGTCGGCTGGAAGCCCCGAGGACGAGGGCGGGAATCGGTCAAAGAACAGAGGATTTGGCGGAGGCGGAGGCAGGCGACCAGCAGCTCCTGGTCCTTACTCTGGGCTGAAAGAGGACCCCACAGTCCTCCCACCCTAGCCTGCTGCTCTACCGCGAAACCATCTCACTCGTTTTGTTTTCCCTTTGTGTACATAAAACTATAAAGAAGTAGGACCTGTTCTTACTGTCCTAATGGCTCTTTTTCCCTGTATCATCGATCAGGTCTCAATGGTGCGGGAGTATTTATTTATTTATTCATTTGTTTGTTTTTCTCTCTGTTTGGTCTTTGCAGTTTCCTTCGTATATTCTTAAACAGTTAGGCATACTCATTTTATTAAATGAGTTAGCTTTTAAGCACTTACTGAAAGCCTTTTCAAGTTCTAACCAACTGCAGTTATTTCTGTCCAGTGTTAAAGCTTGAATATCAGCATGGATCATTAAAAACTTTCAGTTGTTGTGTCAAGTACCCTGTAAACAGTAAATAGGGTAAATGTAAGTTTCAGGAGGAGGAATACCCCCTAGTGGCCTAGTCCGTAGTGAACACCTGAAAAGTACTATAAAAGGATAGGAAGTTTTGTTTGTGAAGTGTATCTTTTTAAGTAAGTGTAACGTTGTATTTTCCAGGCTCCTTCAGTAAATTGGGATGTAATCTGAAGTGTTTTGTTCTTTGTTTTCATTCTGGTGAAGATTCGGTGGACAAAAAGTGTTGCTACTAGTCATTTGTTTGCAAAGGTGTATTTTTAGTAATCACAGTTTATGCTTTAACTCGTTTGTAATTTACAGACTTAGCTAGTGAATACCCAATTTCATTTATAATTTCTCTGCAGTTCTGGATTTGTTTTGTTTTTAACAGGTGACATGCTGATCGTTGAAGAAGACCAAACCAGACCCAAAACTTCACCTGCATTTACAATACATGGTGCTCCTAGTTACATCAGGGAAACTTTGCCTGTGCTTTCCAGAACCGTGGTCCCAGCAGACAACTCTTGCCTCTTCACCAGTGTGTACTATGTCGTTGAAGGAGGAGTCTTGAATCCAGCTTGTGCTCCTGAGATGAGACGCCTCATAGCACAAATTGTAGCAAGTGATCCAGACTTTTATAGTGAGGCAATACTGGGAAAAACAAATCAAGAGTACTGTGACTGGATCAAAAGGGATGATACTTGGGGAGGAGCAATTGAGATATCGATTTTGTCCAAGTTTTATCAATGTGAAATATGTGTAGTGGATACACAGACGGTGAGAATTGATCGTTTTGGGGAAGATGCGGGATATGCCAAGAGGGTCCTGCTTATTTATGATGGCATCCACTATGATCCACTTCAGCGTAACTTTCCTGATCCAGATACACCTCCTCTGACCATTTTCTCCTCTAATGATGATATTGTCCTTGTACAAGCACTGGAATTAGCAGATGAAGCTAGAAGAAGGAGACAATTTACTGATGTAAACCGCTTCACCCTGAGATGCATGGTGTGTCAGAAGGGATTAACTGGACAAGCAGAAGCAAGGGAACATGCCAAGGAGACAGGCCATACCAACTTTGGAGAAGTGTAATCTATGCACGAATGAGGGTTGAAGCCTACTACCTCACAGATCCAGGACGCTCTGGATTTTCTAATAAGCTATTCGTACCCCTAAAGAACAAAGGACACAATGCTTGAACCATCCTTTTAACTTAAAACCACTAAGACACTGAAATTCCTTGTTAAGATTAAAATTAGTGTGCGGGTTTACAGATTTGTGTCTACAGTGGTGATACATGCCTCTTTCTGCTGGAGTGACAGAATAGGTGGTCTTTGCCACCTACTGACACTGACCTAAAGATTGAGAATTAGTATTATAAACTAGCACCCAGCAGCTTTAACTCATAGAAGAAAACATCACATTTTCCATAATGCGGAAGGTCTCCTGTGAGGCCACTGGACATTTACCACAGTGTCTGCAGTAATTAGTCCTTTAAATAACTTGAGTTAAATTTCTGAATTATGAATAGATTCATCAAATGAAGATACTTAGACCTGTCAAAACTGATTTTATATTGCAATTTGGTACACTTCATAAATGTGTACTTAACCACTTATAAGTACATCACAAGCAATTTTTACAGGGATGAGTCTCATCCTTGAGAATGTTGTCTAAAAACAGGAACTGCTAGTGCCCTGTTTAAGATTTCTAGTGTATGAAAAGTGGAATGTATGAGGGAATAGGTGCCTGAGCAGCTTATTGAAGCTTTAAAAGACCGTTGGCCTCGTTTTAATGCAATTCATGTTGGTCTTTGTCACATTGGTTAAAATTCTGAAATTAAGCAGGGTATTTTTTTTTTTTTTAATTGAAATTCGAGTGCTCAATGTTTGCCTTTTTGTGTAAAGATTTACCTGGAGGGATTTAATTTTCTCAGCTTTTTGTTAAGAGCACTTCATCCAAAAAAATTTCATCTAAAGTGATAATGCTCTCTTTGGTTTGGTTTTTGTAAGGTCTTTTGCATAACTAAACAGTGTTTGTTTTTGTGCTAGCCTTATCCCTCCACTAATTTGTTTTAAAATTCCACATTTCTGCAAATTAGCACTTTGCTTATCATAATCTTTTTTTTTTTTAAGTTTTAAAGTAATTGGGGTAATACTGTTGAATGAATTTGGTTTTACTTCCAAAATATGAAAGTTTTAGAATCCTTGCCTTATTCAGCTCTCTCAGAATTATGCTTCTTCCTAATATTAGATGTGTAGCCATTTGCTTGGTGGACTAATCCGCAAGGCACACCCTCTAAAACTTAGCTTCACTACAAGATCTTCCAGATAAAGTTTTCTACCTCTTTAATTATTCTGATCAGGGAATGCTAAATTATAATTTGTTATGTATTATCTCATAATGTGAAGAGGCTTATTGTTGTGAAGTTTTATCTTGGTCTCATTTTTTATTGAGTATCTCACTTTGAAAATCAGTGGTATACTTTAAAGCACTTATATCTCTTTTGGCATATCTTCCTGACATGTTTTAAAATTGTGACTTACTTTTAGCACTTTCACTGGGTGAAAGTGCCCATGTAAAATTAAGGAATATGTAAACAATTTAGGAGAAGAGTACCTTTAAGGAACCATTCACAAAGTTGTTTGAAATCATCAGATGATATTTCTTGAGTACTTTTTGTATGCATAATTGTTTTAGGCATTATAAGATATTATGATAAAAGCGTTTCATTTTCTATTTTACTGAGCCTTAAAAGTAGCACTTGTGAGCTTAAAATACTTAATGTTTGGCAATCATAATATGAACAAATTAATGTGATTGAAAATCTCTTCGTACCTGACTGTCATCTGGTCTAGATGGTTTTTGTATCTCTCATTTCACCCAGAAAATATTAAATTTAAAACTGCAAATTAAGAATCTAGCACTCTCTGGGTAACAGCCATCAAATTGAGCTTTATGCATCATTATTCATAAAGCTTGCCTTTCTTTCCATTTCAGGAGCCAATTTTGATATTTGCTTACTGGAATTTTAGATCTAGAAGTTTATTCATGCAACAGATATTTATTGAGTAGTTTATGCTATAGGCATGTTTTGATATGTTTTCCAACCTAAATTTTTGTCACTTTAAAATTGGGTATATATTATCTACAATAGATTAAGAAATGGAAAGAGATAGAACACTGATATTTTACAGAATTAAACCCCTTTATTTTAAGTGTTTTGTTTACATATTGTCAAGTGTTTATCCAGGGGATCTTATTCTATTTTATATTACTTAGGTTGTCTGTTCACCAGTTGGACACACTGATAGTCACATTACTTTCAAAAGTAACATTAAAATTAATAATCTGCTGAAATTCAGAACTAGTTAATTTAAAGTAGTGTTCTAATCATGGAAAATTCAAGATGAAGCATTATTTGCAGACCATCTGATTTAATTATTGAGAATTCAAAACCTAAACTTCTCATTCTAAACTCAATCTTGTAAGCCTTACAGCATTTACAGGGTTGGTTTTTTTTGTTTTTTTTTAACTGACTAAATTCTTGAAGTTAGTTATTCATGTGAGTAAATTCTCATCTTGAGAATTTTGGAAAGAAATGTATTAAGTTTTGGACTGGAGCAGAATGAAACCCTTCCTATTCATTCAGTTTTTGCCTGCCATACAATAATTTTTTTAATTAAAATAAGGACTGTTTTCATTAGTGGCAGAGTGAACAAAGACTATGCTTCCACCCAACCCATCCATCTCCTTTCCCTTACTCTCCTTTGGGGTAAAGATTAGGTATAATGCTATGAAGATACACTCCCAGATAAAGTGATTTCTGAAGTTAACATTAATATCCCTGGGAATTTTGTGATGTGCTAGCCATATGAAGACATCAGTATATTACGTCTTTGGCTAATGGTTCATGGTTGATTTCATAATTGTTTCCCATGAACAAGAAATGAACATAGTCAGGTGGTATCCTTGAAGCTTATCTGCTGGTCAGCTTGACCTTGTTATTAAGAACTAATGTAGTCGTGCCACTTGATTATTCTATGAAGTCCCTGCAAAACCATAATCAGGAATTAACATATCAAGTGCCCATGCCTAACTTGTTTATCTAGTTTACTCTTCTGTGAAGGAATTAAAATATGAGTGTTGCAAGATGCCCCAGCTTACCATATTTTTCTTTTTGAAAAAATTAGAATGGGGTATGCAAGATTAAGCAACAGAGTGATTTTTTTTTCCAAATCAGGTGGCCTTCCTAAACATATATTAAGACAATAAGACATTCTTTCATATGTTGAGACATTTGTTTTGTTTGCAGCACTTTAAAAAATATGAAATAAAAGTTTACATGTTAGCCCTCTCTAGGGATCTTATTAAGGACCTTAAAATACAATTTTTGAGCTGCTATCCATCAGCTCTTAATCAGCAGTTGCCATCAATGTATAGTAAGTGTATCTAATGGTACCACATTCTGGTGTTTTGCTAACAGTAGTATTCAATTTCAGAAACTATTAGAAGCATGGTCTGTTTCCTAGCATTAAAAATGTTTTAATGTGATTGTCTTTTATCATTCATTGTACAATGCAGTATTCATGCTTTGTCCTTGTAGCACAAAGATTACTGACAATTTCTAAAAGATTAGATTCTTAAAACTCATTTGTTTCTAAGCAAACTTAATTTAAGGAAGCTGATTTTTTGAGTCAGGGGCCTTAAAAGTGTCATATACAAGTGACATTATTTTTAAGTCTAAAGTTGAAACACTTGATTTGGATAACCTATTAACTAAAGATGTTTTCTTATTAAGCATTATATTTCAGCATATTTCATTCAACCTAAATATAAAATATCCCTGATTGTGGGAGAGTGTTTTATTTATTTTTTCTCAAAATTGGCTAGCATTTTGGTTACAGTGCTTTGAATATTTGACTTAGAAAAAATTATTACATTAATGTTGACTTGCAGGGTACTGATTTAGGTCTTGATTCATATGCATTTAAAGGAGGATGATAACCCTCCCATGCTATTTTATAGTGAAGGGCGGAAGAAGCAGGAGGATAAAGTACCACTAAAAAAGAAGAGATTGTCATATGGATGCATTCCTGGTCATGAATAAGCTTTTCAGAAAAATTTTAAAGCAATGCCTTTGTGTCAGCTGGACCCTTCTTTCCCATTTCTTGGCATAGAATACATCACAGCCATAGATGAAAAAGTCTAAAACCATGAATTATAAGCATTTTGCCATGATGCCCTTTAGTACTTAAGTTTTAAAATTGGTACTGACTTACTTGTAGAGTTTAGGAATAGTGAAGACATATTTGGTTAAGTTGTGGGTAAACAGGTTAATCCTAGAAAGGTTTAGAATTTTTACTAAGATCATATGAGTCTGACTTTATAACTGGTATAGGATATGTAGTCAACTGTAACCCATAAGTTACTTTAAGGACCAGGGGACCTAATTTCTGTTAGTTTTCCAGTTCACATTGGTGCCATTCAGAGCTCAAGCTGTTTACAGGAAGTAAGTACTTAGCAAAGTAGTATTCTTTTCTTGAAGAAATTTGAATTCAAATTAAAATACAGAATAAATATATATATAACTTGTCAAAAGGGATAGAGAATAGCAATATTCCTGTGGATTCTGTATTAATGCAGTAGAGGCAGAGGTTCCTAAAGCAAGAATGCTACAAAACTCAAATGTAGAACTTTAGAACATGACTTGAAAAATAAGTAGGGAAGGACAAAACAGCATAAGAAAGATTTTGTCTTAATTAAGATAGACAGTATTATGGTTTTTAAAATGTTTTGCCTATTTGCCAGCATTTTTTTTTTAAGTTGATGCACTGCTGCTACTTGGAAAATGTCTAATTTCATTTTGTACAATTCTTACATAATTTTGCCATTGTCATTAAGATGGATTGATTTTATTTATGAAGTGTATGATTTTAAATATCTAAATGCTGTATGAAGTGACTTGTCTTAAAGGAATAAATGAAGTGAAAACGTTGTTGGAGCATATTTTGTGTCAGTGCAAAGGGCCAGTGAACAGCTGTTTTACTAAAGTACATATTTATTATCAAGTGCTAATAGACTACAGCTTTGACTTGTGTACCAAAATCTGCCAAATCTCACCCCTTAGGTGGACTTTTAATGATAGGGGAAACCGATGTGTTTTTCAATCCTTTTTAACACCAGAAGGCATTTGAAATTTTTTTTTTTTTTTTTTTTGAGTTGGAGTCGCACTCTGTCGCCCAGACTGGAGTGCA